>JAVQJL010081334.1:0-15614 GCA_036024295.1 Nannoperca obscura | reverse complement strand
TATTACGAAAATTGAAATTGTTTATTAATTATGGTGTGACCACGGTGCAAAATTTCCCACCGCAATTCTTTTTAATGTGTGATAGGCCCTGCACGGGGTAACCCCCCCCCCCCCCCACCCACTCACCCCTGTCTCCCATACATGTACATAGGCTTAACGTCGTCTGGGCGGGCCGATCCTGCCGGCTCACTGTCGGCACGGCAACGAGCGCAATCCTGGCTAACATCTGCTGCACGACCCGGGGCCACTCAGAATGGGTCTTAATCCCCACACAGCCATGTTGTGGGGGAAAACATTCTTTCCTTTTAGTAAGTGCAGACAAACGGGGACAAGCGGTGCTGCTGGTGACCTGCAGGCAACCAGCCTCTTGGAAGGACCCGGGAATTTTGTCGGTTACGTGGCCCCCAATTGTGCCACGGCCCATTATGGCTGTGCAGAGGGGTGTGACCGCCAGCATCGGCAGCGAGTTGCCATCACTGGTCCAGTTGGATGGATTTGGGTTTTGAGGTTAATCAAAGGTGGTGCGGGTCAGGGAGGGTTTGTCAGCCAGACTTGTTATTCTAAAACAACAGTTGCATTGATTATAAAAAATAAAAAAACCTGAACCACCTTCCAGCCGCTCCGATGCGAGTTTGCGTCCACATCAAGTGACTGCGGTTCCAGGACGCTGTTGCTGCCGCATTTTTGGTCATCCTTCAGTGAGTTTTTAAAAAGTGTGTTTGTTGCCGTCAACAGCAGAGGGAACGGAGAGTGAGCTTCCAGTTAGGACAGAGGCAAAACATCAACATGTTGCACTTGGGTGACCCCTACTGGCCCCATCAAGAGAAGCACACAAACACATTCTCACAATTTATTCACACATACAGACACTCAAGTGACTCACACCAGGAATCATTCAAAGTCATAACACGACAAGCGAACAGCTCCTCTCTCCTCTCTGAAACAAGCCAAGCCATGATCTTCCATATTGCTGTTTCTGATAAAGATCTTCTTTGGCGGTGACGCACAGCGGAAATGAAGACACAGGCCCATCAATCAGTCCATCAGCTGCTATGAAATATGTATTTGTCTTAATACGGAGTTTGATTCCATCAAACCCATTTCACGGACCATTTCCCTATGCAAACACCTCGGGGAGAAAGAGGGAGAGAGAGAGTGGCGGAGTGTGGTTGAGGCTCGCTCAGAGGTGGAAACATACCTCCGAGGATGGCTCGGTGTGTATATTAGGAGATTTAATTGAATAGTTCTGCATCAGTGCCAAGAAGTTAGTTTGTGTGTTTGCAGAGGTCTGTTCGTTTTGATTGAGGGCTTGGTTTTCCCCCCACAGCGAGCCAATACTTGGCAAGAAACAAAGTCCTCCGGTTTCAATCACAGACAGCGAGAGAGAAACTCGGAGAGGTAGTGGGTACATCAAGGCAGAGTGGAAACATTCGTATGCCTCCAGGCCTTTGCCTAAAAATGCCAAAGCGACACAATAAAAACTGCTCAAATGGATCTGCAGGCTATTTCTGAAAGCAACCAATTCATGATATCTCAGAAGATGTACTCTGATTAGTGTAAAACAACAACAGGGCTTGGAAAATCTCTGTCATTAGACAATGAGAATTATTAAAAAAGACACGTCATATATGTTGAGTGATTACATGCAACTTATAAAGAATTGATATAGCAATGACCAAGGACCTAGCCCACGTATTCATCTATCAGGGCAAGAATTTGGTTTACCACATTCAGTCTTGCTACAACATTTGTGTGAAGTCTGTTTCCACATGACATGACAGTTCAAGATAGATTAGGCTTTCAGTGAGTGGTAGCACACACATTCTCATAAAAGCTGCGTTAATAATGGGCTCAAAGACAGATGAACTTCTTGAAAGCAAGAAGAACATTTTTTGCAGTTAATCATTTCTCCAGCTGAACTGCAGTCATGTTAAGCATCTCAGAAATACCTTCAAAAAGGGATGCACAAAACTTTATACGTGCCAGATTACTTCTTTCACTATAATTTTCAGTGGCACACACGTGCTCCATTGTTACACTTTTTCTCTGCATTTTCCTCTCTGTCTCTTCATTTTGCCTTTTCACATTTTCTTCTTCCTGTAGAGCACTTTGTAACTCCTGGCTTGAAAAGATTGTTACACCACACACAGGTTCTCTTCTGCACTGTACACTTCTGTTGCAACAATGTAAATTTCTCCACTGCGAGGATTTCTGATTCTGATTTAGAGGCTACATGAAATCATCAGAGACGCCTTGGATGAGATTTCTGCAAATATTATTAGAATGTGAGCAAGCGAAAAAAGATTTTAACTGCTATATCGGAGGAAAAGGTGCTTCAGGTCTTAAGACACTTTGACAGACTAGTGAGTTTAGCCTTACAAAAAGCTTTGCATGTAGTATACCATTAACATTTTTGTTAAACAAAGCAAAAAGGTGTCAAAATCCCTTTGGTTTCACATAATTTTTCATAATTTCAGTGTGAGAATTTGAACTGGCCAGCTTCCAGTTGTTAAAGACCAGGCTACTGCTACAGCAACAAGTGCTTTTGGAGAGTCTTCACTACAAATCCATCAACACCAGTTTCCAAGTGCTATGTGCTGTCCAAGAATAACTATAGTTAACTACAGCCATACACTGACACCTAGTGTCTTGTTAAGGTTACTGCAAATAACAGCAAACGACAGGACAGGACACGTAGATTCATTTTAAAACGCAAAGTTATTGTCTGCATTACAGCGCAGGTAAAAAAGGGAACAAAAATGATCTGCTCCATCTGATCTAAAGCTTCATCAACTAATCTAACCCAGGAACATGACACAGATATGCCACAAAGTAAACAGGGAGATGGCACAGGGATACAGGAGTTGAATATGATGGGAGATAGCGGCGACGATGATGTAATTATCTGCTGTGTTTGTGTGTCGATTATGTATTTATGTGGGTGCTCTCGTGTGAATGCAACCTGCTATCTCACCGTGTCTGCTGGTACACTGTCAGGGCTATTTGGTCTAGCAAGGCAGATAATACGGCGATACTGAGGCCGGGTGGGTGTGCTGGCTATCTGCCTCCCAGCTGCCAACGTAACGGGGTCACTCAGGTGCACTCTGCGGAGACAAGTGGAGGAGCAGAATAGGAGGAGATAAAGTAGAGGAGAGGGGAGAGAAGGTGGAGATGAGGGAGGTGAAATGACGAGGGAACAAAAGGAGGAGGAGGAGATGGAGTGGACAATGGGGGTGAGGGGTCAGCAGAGGAGACAGACACTGTGCAGAGAGACGTGATGCTGTTCCTGCACTTATCAAGATTTTCACAGCTCAGCAGCTCAGAGCGTGGCAGTGTGCTCGGTATGTGTGCACGTGTAAGTGTATGCGGAAAAAATCCAGGCAATACTGAGCTTTGAGCATGTTCACTCTCATCTGTGTAAGTGTGTGTGTGTGTGTATAGCATAGGGTTTGTGCATGTGTGAACTTTGCCCACTCCCCTCGCTTCTGTGGGGCTCCAGGTTTCGCCTGGTGGATGGGACAAAACACCCACAATGCCGATTGTTTTCACAGCAGACACTAAGAGGATCAGGCCGACATGGCAAACTGGCACCAGATATTATCATGTGTGTCGCTGTTGTTTCTGGTTTCATTCTGATTTCTTCTTTACAAAGACAAAGTATTCCTAATCCCCTCATGTCAAACTGTCTGTGGAGACCGCCAGAGAAGAAAATAAACACTGGAGTCTAACTTGTCAAATAACAGTTACAACAACAGACCCTTTCAAATGTGCGCTTATGTAAAGTCATAACTGTCTAATGAAAACTTTAGGGGATTTTGTCCATGGCTGCACCTGATGCAGAGCACACTGAAGTGAAGAATTTATATTTCAAAGAAAAACAATATTCTGACAGAGCACGCACTGCCTGAAATCAACAGATCCAATACCACATATGAAGCTCAGTTTGGGCTCTCGAAAATATAGAATGGCCTTCAATTAATGCTGCTAGAATCAGATACATCAATACAGCTTTATGTTGATAAAATAATACGTTTGGGTGATGGATATTGGTGCTTTCATAACATTTTTAGAGAGAGAGAGAATCCCAGTGTTCTTTTCCCTCAGCTAAAGTATTTGAATATGTTTAGATATTTGTGTTACAGAGGTGAAAGGCAGATGTCTTACCACAGTGATGCTAAACAAAAAATATTACTATAGGATAACATTATTACATATTATGGTATGAGTACTAAATGGAGACAAATAAAGACCGGGGACAGCATTAGCAATGCTTTCATTTCTATAAATCTAAAATAAGCGGCAGGAGAATGTCCTGTCCTAAAGCAAGCTCAGTAAATTCTGAAACACAAAGATATGTCTGTTTCTAAGTTGTGCTCATTAATCGGAAGCAAAAACTCTGTAATCAGTAAATGTGCAACATTTATCTCAGTAACAAACTGATCTATTGACAAATTCAAGAACTTCAATAACATGTGAAATCACCCAAACATGAGTAAAATGGCACCACAGAAATACAAGTACAGTGAACTATGCAGAACTATCTATATATTCAGTGTCTTATAGTCTGTCTTGAAATGTCATGGCAGCTATCAAGAGAAGTACTAAGTGTGATCAACGCTCAACTGGTCCTGCACATCATAAGTGTGATGCAATCAAATGGCTCTAACAAAAGATTAACCTCACGGTCACTGTGCTCTTTTAATCTTCCCTCGCTCATTGATGTTTCTTTTCCTGAGATCTCACCTCTGACAGGTGGCATCGTTTCCACATTTTGTAGTTTTGTAGCAGAAAACTTTTGCTCTTCTAGACCGACCTTCTGAGGGGTTCCCCACATTTAGTTCATAATTTAATTCCAGTATTTAAATTTTAAAATGTGCCATAACCTTCAACTTTTCCAATGACAGTGAAATACATAAAACAATCAATGTTTTTGTTTTGTTTGACTCTCACAGGAGCATTTGTTTTGTCCAAACTATTGCTGCAGATTATTTTAGTTGATATGATTTTATGGAAGGATACAAGAATATTGATTAGTGGAGCTTTTAAAATAAATAAATACATAAGAATCTTTCCAGGCCATGTAAACATTTTAATCCATTACGTTTCATTGACATGGCAACCTCGATTTCGCACTTAGTTGCATGGAGTAAAAGCAACTCGCTAATGTTTAACGGATACTACCTCAGATTCGCATTTTACTAGCTAACTGCTAGCTAACAGCCATTGTTGTTTAACAAAAAACTTGATCATCAAAAGAAGTGGATCACAGCATATTTCAAGGCCCTTCTGATCAATGTAATATACAGCACTATGCCTGCCAACAGACAGCTGTGACCACCTGTTTGTCCCATATTGACGCCCATGACAGACACAAGCACATGCCACACAGAGGGGTAAAAATGTAACTGGAGCTGAGGGGAGCGCTGCCAGGCTGTGGCAGCTGCTTCAAACAGCTCTGAATCAGGCTTTTATACACAGAGCCTTTCAAGAAGGGAAGCGTTCGTGTCAGCCCCTGTCAGTGGCAGGTGGAGACACGAAAAGCAAGGACAGTTTGGTGCTTTGGATGGAGAATTGGCGCTGGCTCTGGTTTATTTTGTGCAATTAGTTTGAGAGACACAACAGCAGGATGTTGGACTAAAAGGAAAATATGATTATGGCCTTTCAAATGGCAGAGACTGAGAGTGGGAAATAACTGCTCTGAACCTGACCAGTCTAGCACTCTACCAACATCACCAACGCACATCACTGAAAAACCAAATTCAATGTATTATCTTATAAAGCTTAAAAAATGGACTCTTTATCTGTGTTCCATCAACCTGCATGCTATCAATTGCTTACCTGTACAGAAAAAAAACTGTTAAATTGTATTAGCATAAAATGTAACATAATCTATGAGTGTTCAAACTTCGTTTATAATTTTCTAACACATCTGCTCATCTCTCTCCTGCACATCAAATAAGTGCCACAGGGATGTAGGGGATATGTAGTTTATCTGTGTTAGTGGTGTTCTATTGATTGATGAGGGAAATTCCCTGCAAAGGTCAGAGGTCAGAGCCACCTGCGGAACAGCTGCCCTGCAACTTATTGATCAAGGGCCCCTATAGTCCTGACACTCACCTCATGCTTCCTGATAAATGGAAAAGCTGCATTGTGTGTGTCAACACAACACAGACTCCAGTTGTCCATCAATGTCAAAAATTATTTTAATCTCACTGGTCCATCATCCTTTCCTTTCAGCAAATATAGTCAAATGTGCACTTTTGTTTCCATAACATTGGTTCACCTTTAAATAATATGTGACTACAATCTGACTGCACAGCCTACAAATAACCCCAAATATACGCAGCCAATACAAAAGTCGAAAATAGCCACAACCAACAACAGCAAAGAATAATCTGTTTCAACCATAATATAATTTGGCACGGTCTTGTAACTCTGCCGACAGACAGCCAATCTTACCTACAGTGAGCCCACGTCTGACGCCAGACAGGTGAAACACCATCTCCTCTGCTTTTTGTTCAAGTCGTGTAATGAGCCTGTAATGAGGCCATGAAATATTGATAACCATGCTCACCTAACACTGAGCCTCTTAGGGGTCCTCTCAACTCAAAACAAGAAAGCAGAAAGGAACACTTTACACCTCCCCTGTTGAACAACCAAAGATGAGGAGACTTTGAAAACAGCAGATACAAAATCTTGATGTGCAAACAGATTTTGTGATGCATGCATCTAATTTAGCAGTGATGGAACAAAAAAAGAGACACTGAAAGTCTTTCACTTAGCAAGTCTATCACACAATGCAAGTTATCCCATAGGCTTCTGGGAAACTAAAGACCCAATGCCTCGGGCTGATATTTGTTCACCTTTGTAAAAAAACAACAACAAAAAAGATCCCCCACTTTGAGAGCCAAGCATAAAAAGTTCAAGCAGGAAGCATTTAAATGAAATCAAGACAGACATCCTTTGTTTGACTACTAAACACCACCACGCGATCTAGTATTCTCACACACAGACAGAGTGGCAAGACAGAGTGGCAAGACGGGGGGGGGGGGAGACATGAGACAGGTAACTATCATCAACTTACCTTAATTATTTCTGTGAAAAACTGCAAACGTTTTCGTGCTCTCCCCTAAGCTGCTCAGCTTCAGTGGTTTTTGAACGTAACATTGACGGTAACTACAAAACTCAAAACACAACGTTCACTGCAAACATTTATAGCTAGCCATTTTCGTTTGATTTGAATGACACGTGAACGCCAGTCACTGTTTGCTCCGGATAGTTAGCATTATCCAAACTTAACAACCTATTTTCCACTGAAAGCGACCATTAACCATTTTAATTTGACATTCACAACTTATGTTAACGCCATTAGTCGCTGTTCGGTTCATAATTACACAGGTTGGTCTCCTGTCTATCTTCCTGAAGAGTAGCTAACAACAAATTGTACTCACGATGCTAGCTGGGTCTTTGCAACTCCCCTGGATCTTGATACAGGTCGCTAAGCAACAAGAAGCGGTACTCAACAGGCTAAGCTAACCAGTTGGCTCTTTAGCCAGTCTGTGATGCAGCCAGCTAGCTCATTAAATCGCAATGTCCTGTAAAAGCCTGCTTGTACAGCTTATATAATAGTAGTACTGCCGATGGCGACGTTTTCCTTACTTATTTATGGTTTAACTCGTTGACTAGTTTGTTCTTTTAGATAAAGGACTACATTAACCATCAAAAACTACAATTTCCTGGATCTTGAATCTGCCGTCTGACTGTTACAAGTGTCGTGAACAACTGAGGAGATAAATAGGAGTGACCTCCGCCGGGGGGAACAATAAGTGGGAGAGAGAGGACAGTCCTAGCTAACGTGTGAACATGGTGAGTAGAGCCAGCCACTACACCGGTTATTCTGTTCTTAGTAATGCATTGTAACGCAGATGAAGCCGCAGCTATTCCAACTGATCCAATAAGCAATTCACAAAGTTTGGAAAAGTACGTCAACGTTGGCCATGCAAAGTGATTTGAACGGTAGTCTGACTCGCGGCATGACGTAACCAACCTGATTTAGTTTTAAGGTTCAGTCAGTCCTCGTGCCATGTTCATGTGTGGCTTTTGTAATGTGCCACTTGGCTAGTAGTTTTGAAGACTGAATGAATGAGTGAATTGTAAAGATGGCGATGAACTTGATAACCTAAGTATATCCTGGTTTTGTTACGTAACAGTGAGTCCTGTGTGGAAGCCACAGTCTATTTTTGATCTGACCCCCTGCCTTTAGTAAATCCTGTTGACAAGAGGGGACACCCAGCCCACGTGCGCTGGACAATTATACTGTCACTTTCATACCTGTCCTCTTGGTGAAATCAATGCTAATAGTACTAACAGCAGTGTTCTTTGCCTTGTCTCTTGCAGTCTGAGCCTATTAGAGTTCTGGTGACCGGCGCTGCTGGGCAGATTGCCTATTCCCTGTTGTTCAGCATTGCCAAGGGAGATGTCTTTGGCAAAGATCAGGTAAAGAAGGGCACTGTCTTGCTCGCATAACACACACACACACACACACACACACACACACACACTTCCCCCTTATCTCATTAGACGGTGTAAGGGCAGTGTCACAAGATATGCATAGGATACTCACAAACCCCAGTAAACAGCTGTGAATATCACAAGTTCTCCAGGTCATATCTGGGGGTGACATTGAACATTTGTTGTCCCTTCGGGAATTGATCAGATTGCACTTGCTTGTGCATGTGCCCTGGGACGAGCCAGGATTGTTCTTGAAGTCGATAAAATGTGCCAAGAGTCTTAGTCGGTGAGCCACACGGCTTAGGCCTTCACGCTCTGTCCCAGAGAAATCTTAAGTCCTCCGCTGTCTGTCATTATACATGGGAATTATGATTTGAGTGCATTTAAATTCCGTTCAACATGTTTTATATATTTTATTACACTGAATGCTCCCTTCCCTCCTCCCTTCTGTCAGCCAGTCATCTTGCTCCTTCTGGACATTACGCCTATGTTGCCAGTCCTGGAGGGTGTTGTCATGGAGCTGCAGGACTGTGCTCTCCCACTTCTGAGAGGTAACTATTTATGGGTGGGACAAATAACTGAGAGTATAAACTCAGTTATAAACTATCATGATCTGTATATGATATTGATACATTGTCATCAAATATCACAGTTCTCCTTAAACGCAAAGACCATGGACTTTACTTATTATTGTATTAAAGTTGTATTTAAATTGCTTAACATACAACATGCTGAAGTTGTAAGATTGCATACAACTTCTGCATGGTTTGCCCCAGGAAGAATAAATATCCAGTCTGACAGCATTAATGTAATGTTCTGCTCATTGCTGCTGAGCAAACATACATTTTGAATGAAAGGAGCCAGGGCTGTATTTACTACAAATTTTACTATAAGGATTATACGTGCATAACAAAATTGATTTGAAATGACTTAATATGCACAGTAAAGGATGGACAGATGCTATTATAGTTGCTGCACATCCCAAACAATAAATCTGCCATTTGTACCTCATCTCCTTGTTCAAGATTTTTGAATTGGTCGATATCATTGAAGAAACCTGTTGTTAATTGAAATCAACAATTTATATATTTCTACACCTGCCAGAATATCATTCACCACCTGCTGGGAGCTACTTTGGCTTCGGACAGCTATGCAGCTCTCCTAGATATTGGTGAAGACGGCGTCATTTTCCTTGGTTTGGAAATTTGATCAAACGCTTTTACTTTAAAGACCAAAAATACATCACTAAGAATTTAAAGACCATATTTAGGAGTTTCCATTAGGTTTTTCAGTGTCATCACTACAACCTCTGTCATGACATCAGTCGTGAGGCGCCATTATGTGCCATCTCCATTGTGACCTGGAATTTTTCCTTTGAAATGGTGTTGTCCTTTGCTTTGTTTGGACAGGGGCTGTGAGAGGCCCCTGTATTAACCAACTGTGCTGCAAAGAAAACGATTCATGCACTGAGATGGGCCCAGCCATACAATGCAATACTGGTCACACGTGTAATACATTTAAAATACATTTCTCAAAATTTTACATGTTTCAAACTGTTTAAGATGGGAATTGTCATCGTTAAGAAATGTGATTGTTTTAGAGAGATCTGGCCAACAGACAGCACTAATACCAGATACACAAATTATTCTTATTAACATACACTACCTACTTGGTTCCAATCAAGTGGGAATCTTCTAGGGCTTGGAGATAGTAAAATGTCGTCATCAATGTTGAATTTGTAATTTTATTTTCAACTGAAAAAGAAACACTGAAGAACATGTAAGTGTAGAGGAAAGACCCTGTGTGTCCGATCTCACCCCAGACAAACAGTGGCAAAGCACTGCTTTTACATGGCAACTGTCATGGCAACCATGTATGGTGTATATAAACAAATTCAACCAGCACCAGTAATTTCACAAGTTTTCTCTGTCCACAGACATTGTACCCACTGACAAGGAGGAACTGGCCTTCAAGGACCTGGACGCAGCCATCTTGGTGGGCTCCATGCCCAGGAAGGAGGGCATGGAGAGGAAGGACCTGCTCAAAGCCAATGTGGCCATCTTCAAGAGTCAGGGAACAGCCCTGGAGAAGTACTCCAAGAAGACCGTCAAGGTTATAACGCAGGGCTTTCAAACTACTGTTTATTTTCTAATGTGTACATATTTTTTGTCCCTTTTTATGATATTAAGCATATTACAAGTTAGCTTTTCTTTTTAACAACAGTGGCTCCACTCCGGTAAGAATAAGACATAAAATCTACAGCTGATTTTACATCAAGTAAATTATCCCGAGGAGGTACATAGGAGCATTGATGAGCTGTTACAATGAAGAGTTTGTTGTGTTAAATCAGATGAGTCACTCGGGTTGTATTTTAAAGTGCGTGTGTTTCAGGTGCTAGTTGTGGGAAACCCTGCAAACACCAACTGTCTGATTGCAGCCAAGTCTGCTCCCTCCATCCCCAAAGAGAACTTCTCCTGCCTCACCCGTCTGGACCACAACAGGGCTCGCTCTCAGGTGCGTTCCTTTTCTCAGACTTTTAGCTGCCACATTGTCATTTCTGTGTCTATTTTCAACGTGACACCTGCTTTCTGTCCTTTTTATGCTCTGGTCCTGTAGGTGGCGATGCGCTGTGGGGTTCCTGCCACCCATGTGAAGAATGTGATTATCTGGGGTAACCACTCGTCCACCCAGTACCCAGACGTGCATCACTGCATGGTAAACATGTCTGGTAGCGAGCTTGCCTGCTTTGATGCAGTCAAGGATGATGCCTGGCTTAAAGGAGATTTCATCACTGTGAGTTAAAGCTTTATTGTAATCTATTGGACTGAGATATGTTTTTCATTTATACACAGCTCCTGTGTCAGCCAAAATTATACACACACAGTAAACGTATTTTCACTTTTTACAGAAAATTCTAGATGGATTGAATCAGATTTTTATTCATGTGTTTTGGAAAACTTGTCATAAGACTGAACATTACTGAAGACATGGAATCACAGATTGCTGTTTAGTTTTTCAAATGCAACGTTTTGATGCTTTGAGCACCAGACATAGCCACTGCCTACATTTCAGCCTGATAAAACTGCTCAACTCAGTTCTTCTGCTCACATTCCCATCGACTGCCACTGCATTTTCATTTAACCGTCCATGTTTTTGTATTGTAGACAGTGCAGCAGAGAGGGGCTGCAGTCATCAAGGCCAGGAAGCTGTCCAGTGCCATGTCCGCAGCCAAAGCCATCTGTGACCACATGAGAGACATCTGGTCAGGCACCCCTGAGGTAAACACGTTTATTTACACTGTAGTTATGATGCAGGAATGTCTGCCTGTTCCCGTATGCTGTCAACCATATCTGGAAACATTATGTTTGAAATGTAGTTCTAACAAGTTTCTCCTCTTTTTAAGGGTGAGTTCATCTCCATGGGTGTTTACTCCTCTGGCAACTCCTATGGAATCCCAGATGACCTCATCTACTCATTCCCTGTCCAGATCAAGGTGAGACCATCTAACCTTGTGTTTACTCCTCTGGCAGCCTACAGTATCTTTGAATTCAACTAACAGCCAGCAATAAACAACATTGTGTATGTCCTTAAAATATGAACCCATGACCAAGTGTGGTTTTAGAAAAGATACACTGTCATCAGTGGACATGTGTGAGATAAGTTCAGGTTTGTAAGCACAAAGCTTATGACAGTATGATGTTTCCTCAGGACAAGACCTGGAAGATTGTCGACGGCCTGGCCATCAACACCTTTTCCCAATCAAAGATGGACACCACAGCAGCAGAGCTGATGGAGGAGAGAGACACAGCTTTGGCTTTCCTGGCAGTATGACTAGACCCTGCAAGGCACTTAGACAGCCCCAAAACTCCAGATGCACGCCTGTGATAAAGCACTCCACCAAACCCAGCATTAGTGTGTGTGTGTGTGTGTGTGTGTGAGCGAGAGAGAGAGAGAGTGAGTCAGTGTTTATGAGTGTAAAGTTGGATTTATACTTGTGCGTTGGGGGCAACGGCATAGAAATTAACCTATGCACATTGCCACCGTAGCTTTAGCTATGCTATGGTGCACCTTTTTCAGAAATGTACAACTACTACTGAGATACCGAATGGAAACAGTAAAGGGCTAGCTTGGGTTGCTTGTGTTTGTGATTGTTGATAGTAAAAACATTATGCAAGTAAAAGAAAAGCTCAGTAATTGTCTCCTTTGTATTACCAGACATATTCTGTGATCTGGCAAATCCATTTGCACTACAAACCTACTTACTCTGAATGGTGCCGTCTATCACATAGGGGGGTGGGGGTGCTTTGTCTATTGCACAGCATTAGTCCCCTTTTCAGTCACCAGACACCCACAGCAGGTCCTGCTGTTCACCAAGACGCACAAGTATCACTCCACTTTAAGTCTACAGCATATACTGAAAGTCCACCAAATTTGTTATAAGCTGTTTACCAATAACTTTTCTCTGGGGGTAAGTAAAACATGGATGGTTGTTACATAGTCAGTGATGCATTAAGTCTTTAGACACTGGAATGGATATCTTTTAAAGCTGAAACAATAAAAAAACTGAAGAATGTAGTTTTGTTGTTTGATGGTTTTTGCATTTGTTTTCCAGATGTGTTTGTCATCTTACAGGCAAACAAATAGTCCCCAATGCAGTTGCCGCGTGTTCATTTGTGATAGCAGCTAAGTTTGCATCAGCCCTATAATGGAAGAACAGAATATACTTTATTGCCCCTGTTGGAAAATGTGTCTTGGACTCTGCACTGTAGTTACTAACACAATCAACACAATATACAAGATCGACGACCTCTTGTATATTGTGGACACAAACTTCCAGGTTTATTAATGTTAGGAACAGGATGTATGAATGGTGAAATGGGTGGGGGGCAGTAGTTTGAGTACCAGCATACTGTCTACAGCAGTTAGTCCTACAAGTATGGAAAATGTCATGTGTTGATGCTCATTACACTGGACTGCATGGTGATGAAAAGTAACATGATTCATGGATACATTCCATCATTAATTTTAACATCAAAATTGTGTATCGTGATGCCCAATATTTTAAACATACCCAGGATTTGATTATACTGAATTATTCCTGATAGAAGTGTTGGTACCTGTATTGCCCAGTCCTCCTGAAAGATATTTGGAGATAATGTAGAGTAGAAGCTGAAGAGCAGCGCAATGTCACAGCTTCACCAGGCAGGGGCAGTATTGCCTAGCTTTTTCCCTTCCTAGCATCATGAATCATTATGTAGCATCTGTAATTAATTAAACTCACGCGTCATTATTGATTTGAAAACAGCCAATCATTAAAGGATACATGTCTACCAATAATATTCACTATTCCAACATTATTGGGGTAAATATGGTGTATCTAGTGGAATGTTGACTGCTGCCCAGACAATTTTATTCAACTCATTATAATATATGGACTTACTACTTAAGTTTAACTAATACTTTAAAAACTCAAATATTAAGGCCAGAACTAAAAGTGGGGGTTGTATTGATATTTTATATTTCCTGAATTCCATCATTCTTTGACCAAGAAAACGAACCCGGAAGTGTCTGTAACCATATTGCACGTTGCAGAAATCTATTGGCTGTCGAATCTGCGTCACCAGCAAACAGCTTTTTCATTGGCTGCCATCCTCCTGCAACGTTCCTATTCGCCCCTGCCCCGGATGGCACTGTAGTGTGAAATATCTTCAAACTAATTACATTTTGTTAAGTTCTTCAGTTTCTTTTGTTGTAATTTTTATTCGGCGATGTAGAAGCGAACCAGAAGCCCAGTGTTTTAATGTGAAAACCTGTTAAAGAAAAAGAAAACACATATTGCGTGTTCTCCGCCGTCTCCTTTGCGAGAACACTGTGGTCCTTCAGACCCGCAAGACCAGGCCGACCCCATCGACGTTTCTTCCGCAAGCATCCTACAGCCACACAGTAAGGAAATGGCTTTAAATCTTAAGAACATTTTATCACATTGCCTCTTGACATTATCCCGTTTTCCCAAACTCTTAGTGTTGAGGGTCGTATCTCCAAGTTAGCTTACCGCGTAGCCCAACGGCTTTTCTCATCGAAAAAGGTCGTTTATTTCCCGTGTGGCGTTCAGGGTACCACCGTTGATTTGGTCGGTCTTCGTGTCTGTCAGGGACGTGCAGTGTAAGCATCGTTTAATATTCACTGTTTCTTTAGTACGTACCATTTCCCCCTGGCCATCTACATATCAGTCATTCACTTCCGCAGCCTCTGGCCTCTGTAGTTCCTCGTCAGGCAGGTCATGCGGATGGACTCACAAGTGTGCATCTAGCCGGTAAATTATTGACGGGATGTTTGTGGGCAATGCAAGCGGACTGTGATGTAGAAGGGAAAAAGAGGGGGTTGAAAATCACCGACTCTGTGGCAATAAGGTAATAAACCTGAAGGGAGGGGGGCGAGGCAAAAGAAAAACATGACCAGAGGTTGGGACTCGCAGCCAGGATTTGTGACGTGGTTTACAGTATTGGGGCTGGAAAACGAGGGGCAGGCACTAAAAGCAGTCCAGGATCCTGCTCGATTCATCCCAGCTTCGTGTTCATAGACGACGTCTGGCTGCTATTCAGAGACATGAATGTGATCGGGTGATTGTCTTTGATTTCGCTCCAGTTTTCTTTTTTCCCCCTTTTTTTACGAGTACGTGAGGTAGACAGGACGTCGCATCCTCCAGAGCCTCAGTTGTGAATTGACTTAAAGGGCTGTCCATCTCCTGAATGAATGATCAGTTGGCTTTTAGGATACCTCAAGGAAACTTTTATATTCATTTGTGGGATGTATGTTCAATGACACTCTCACGTTTTAACTGTGAATGCTCTCTCTGGAATATTTAATTTGAAGCGTTTCCGTTCGCCGTTTTGGATTTATCTTGTTATTTAATCGTGTGTATTACTGACCTGGTCGCTACTTGGCAGCTGAAACATGGCACTTTATGTAGAAGGTAAGTAGAGTTGGACCTGACAAATTAAATTCAAAGATTTGTGGTCGATTCAAATCAGTCCACAGCTGATTGAAGTCAGGTGGAGCTCTGGTCAAAGTTGTCCAGTTTGTTTAGTGGTTTAATTTCAATT
>JAVQJL010081332.1:0-21118 GCA_036024295.1 Nannoperca obscura | reverse complement strand
CCCCCCCCCATGCCTCCACCTTGCAGTAGATAAGCCAGAATTGCAGAGAGCACTCTTGCCCTTAATGACTGCTACAACTCTGTCATGCCCCCCCTCTCTTTTTCACCTCCAGAGGTCTTTACGCGTCCACGCTAGTTTGTGTCGCAGCGTGTGATTGGCTGCGCTCATGTTTATACAAGCACCTCGGTGTCGCCTCGTCGCTGAAACACTGATTTGAGTCGGGCGTGTTTGTGCAGAGGCTTCAGCTGCATTCACACAAGTTGTGTGCACTCGTTTTCTTGCCACACTTTAAGATGCACTGTGCAAATGTTGTTAGTGAGTCAGACGGTCTTTCATCCCGTCTGGAAATGTCTGGCAACATATTAAGAACAAGCTGCATGTTTGAGGAGATTCACTCGACTCCCTACAGTCGCCCACGTTATGTAATCAACCCTGTACGTCGGACATTAAAGCTTCCACAATGTGCTTTTCACCTTATAATGTAGTCAAACTGCTGCTTTAACAGTTTCCCCAAAAGCACAAAAACACCTTGTTCCACCGAGCTTTGCACATCTACGTATGTTTTGAGATACACAAGATGAACAGAACTATAAAGACTATAAATCTTAATCCTACAGGAGCTGCAACGAGAAGTCAATCTACCAGGAAGTGCATCTACAGAAAACTAAATCAGCAACTATTATGTAATGTTTGTAGGTAAAAATGGCAGAAATGAATGTGTTCCAGCTTCTCGAATGTAAATATGTTCCGGTTTTCTTACTCCTCTGTAGAAATGAGTATCTTTGGGGTCCCATATGGTTGTAAAGTCGGCGTGTCCACACACTTTTGGCCATGTTGCATCTCTCTCTAAGATGTCTGCCTCCTCCAGAATCCAGCACAGAAGAATATATTTGTATTTGTGCTGCTCAAAGAAGAAGAAATGACATTTAAAAGCTACAATATCGACGTTTCTTTCCAAAAGACGTTTTCACTGGAACTACTTTCATGAATCTGTCGACGATTATTCAGATAAACGGTGCATTTTTCCCCGGAACTAGACATTAAAGTCACAAGGGGCCGCCAAAAACTAATATTTTCATTTTCTGGATCAATTGTTTGGTTCATAAAATGTTTCCATCTTCAAACTGCTCGTTTAGCCTGAAGATCCGTCCACAATCCAAAAGATATTCAAAGCAAGATCAGGAAAGAGCACAACAAGCAGGAAGTGTCCACCACAGGAGCTGGAACCAGTGAGTTTGTGGCATTTATTAAAATGGATTTTAAAATAGTTGCAGATTAGTAGTTTTAGCTGTTTACTGTCACCGATCAATGCTGCGAGCAGCTCAAACACACAAGTGTCACATTTCTCCAACCTGAGCCTGTAATGTCCTCAGGTAATCTTAGAAACATACCAGGATGTTATGTGTCGCTGTTGCCGTCACGCCAAGTGGAATTACTGCTTCTGCTCCGGATATTTACAGTACGCCACCTATTAATGCCATTCACTTGCACCGAGTCACTGCTGCGAGAGCCAATCAGCAGCATACAGAACAAATTGCTTGTGATGTTAAGATGAGTTTATTTCCTGCAGCTGTGCTCACACGTCCACGCTGTGACAGCTATATCCATCTGTATGTCTGGAGTGTGTGTGTGTGTGTGTGTGTGTTTGGACCAATTTCCTCTTCCTGCGCGCCCACTCAAACGCTCCCGGTTCCTAATTTAGACCGAGTGTTCCTCCCCGCCCACGCGCTCGGCCTGCTGTGTGGATCCATGATGCTGCGGCGGCGCTCCAGCACATCAAACCTCTCGCCTCCACCATGACGGCTGCGTGGGGGGGGGCGACACACACACACACACACACCAAGTGTCAAACTGGCAGAACGTATTAGCGTCACACCGATCACCGTCACGTTTACCCCCACTAGTCAATTATCAAGATAGATCGCTCAAACAGATAACAGCCCGCAACGGCAACTGGACCCATTTTCTGCTTAGTGGACGGAGAGGAGAGAGAGGGGAGGGGAAGTAAGCATTAGAGATGTTGTGATAGGAAGAAATGCTACTTTCAGCACAGCTAAAATCTGATTGGGCAGATGAAGATGAAGAAAGAGGGTCTATATTATCGCAGACTGCCTTTGGATCCAGGCTGGGGGCCCGGGTGGCAGAAATATGGAGGGAGAGGCACACTTGTCATCCCAATGAAATCATTCTCCAAGGCTGCTGCACAGAGATGAGATCCTACAGCCTGTGTGTGTGTGTGTGTGTGTGTGTGTGTGTGTGTGTGTGTGAGACATGAAGCAGGACTGGAGAAAGAAACAGTTTGCTGATTATATGGCGCTTGTTTGAGGCATCTCTTCCGTCACGCTCTCTGTTTGCAGATGTTTCTTCCTCCTCTCTCAACACGATGACTCACGTCATCACGTGACAACATTCACTCCAGTCCGATCCATAAATGCACCGTTCAGAGAAACCTGCATCACGTCCAGAGCAACGTGCAGAAGATTTACTGTCCGCCATTTTATTTCAGACTCCAAAACGTGAAAGGGTTCAATATCACGGCCTCTGATATTCACACAAACTAATGTAAAAAGTGGCGTCCAAGCTGATGTGATGAGTCAATTGACTGGCAACTGATTTGATAATCGATTAATTGCTTAAGTAAACCTCTTGTTCCAGCTTCTCTGATTTGAGAATTTATGTTTGAGTTTGAGACGTAAAGATCTGAACGTGACGCTGGAAGACTTCAGCCTGAATGTTGTGAAGAGCATTTTAAACCTTCTTCTGACACTTTACTGACTAAACCACTGATTGATTAATGAAGAAAAGACCTAATAGTTGAACTTCTTTCTGCAAACAATCCCAGAATGCAATGAGACACATTTTATAAAGCCAAAGAGTCCAGTGATAATTAATAATACACTGTAAGTGCTGTGCTGGTTCATCTCCACAGACCTGGTCCATCACTACAGACCTGGTTCATCTCCACAGACCTGGTTCAGAGCTGGTTCATCACCACAGAGCTGGTTCATCTCCACAGACCTGGTTCAGAGCTGGTTCATCACCACAGACCTGGTTCAGACCTGGTCCATCTCCACAGACCTGGTCCATCACCACAGACCTGGTTCATCACCACAGACCTGGTTCAGAGCTGGTTCATCACCACAGACCTGGTTCATCTCCACAAACCTGGTTCATCATCACAGACTTGGTTCAGAGCTGGTCCATCACCACAGACCTGGTCCATCTCCACAGACCTGGTCCATCACCACAGAGCTGGTTAATCACCACAGACCTGGTCCATCTCCACAGACCTGGTCCATCTCCACAGACCTGGTCCATCACCACAGGGCTGGTTAATCACCACAGACCTGGTTCAGAGCTGGTTCATCACCACAGACCTGGTTCAGAGCTGGTTCATCTCCACAGACCTGATTCATCTCCACAGACCTGGTTCAGAGCTGGTTCATCTCCACAGACCTGGTTCATCTCCACAGACCTGGTTCAGACCTGGTTCAGACCTGGTTCAGAGCTGGTTCACCACCTGAAGCGTCTCCGTCTAATAAAGCATGGAGAGTGCAGACGCTCGTCGTCTCACACCAGCAGTGAACAGAAACAACAGCCATGAAAGGTGTAGCGTTACTATCTGCTTCTGCCAGAGTTACAACCTCAGACACACAAGCAGTCTTTGTTTGGGGGGGCAGTTCTTCCTCTGGTGAAACGAGGGTTGAAGCACAGACGAGTCGGATGCTGGACAGACTGTAAGTCTTTATGCAAAAGACACAATGGTGATGCAAACAGCCAACAACGAGGGATCAAAGTGGAAGATTTCTGTTGATTTTTCTATCAAATATTTACTTAAATAGTCGACCAGAACCACAACGAATCACTATAATTTAAGAAAACATGAAACATGGCCGTCACAAACGCTTGTTATGTCCGACCAGCTGCAGCAGACCCAAAGATGTCTGGTTTACTTTGACAAAACCACAAAGCAAAGCAGGAAATCCTCACGTGTACGACGCTGTAACTGGAGAATGGTTGCTACTTGTGCAGATTATTATTATTTATTTATCGACTGCTAAGGAATCTTAAGCTTCAAGAATCAAGAGAAATATTGAGTTATTAACATCTGTAACAACAGTTATAAAAAGGTCTTGCGGGGAAACCTTTTCCTATATTTCACAGCTCAATAACACAACTACTTCCTCCTCCTCCTCATTTCCTTCTTCCTCCAGACAGAAGCTTTCCATTAGAGTGTGATGGGGGGTTTCAGGAGGACCCTTCTGTATAATCAGTAAATGAGTAGCTGGTTAAGTGTTGTTCGCTGTAATTTAGTCATCAGCGCGGCCGGGCGGCGTTAGTTATGCTTTCAGAGGACGCGTGTCAAAGCTGTCACGTCAGCTGATGAGATAACAAAGAGTAGAGGGGGGGGGGGGTCAGCGCTGTCACAAAGCACATGCCGAAATACAACCAGCTCTCACACACACACACACACACACACACACACACATGATGCCCACAGGCTCGTGTGCACAAAGAGGTGCAGTCTTTTTAGATTTAGAGACAAACTTGGAAACAGTGGAAGACGATGACGTGATTACGACACTCGTTACTACACAGAAGTGTGTTTAGATACAGAAATACTCATTCCTTCACAGTATTATATATCACTGGTTACCCTACAGTCGTTTTATATGGCTGCGATGCTGCACTGGAGGTTTTTTCTGCAACAGTAATCAGCTTTCGCCGCCGGACAAACACCAGTGTTGACTGATGTGGAGCAAAACAAACAGATGTCAGGCCGAGGGAACTGTAATCTAAATCAACAACCGGGATTTAATGCAGATACGTGACCACACATCCCGGTCTCTTCCTGCTGTTTGCCATTTAAACAAAATCGTTTTATCTTTGTTAACATGTCCACAGCCGTACTGGCACCTCTGTGAGGTACAACGTTTACCATGTTCACCATCTTAGCTTAGCCTGTTAGCGTGCTAACCTTTCCTAATTAGTACAATACACAAAGTACAGCTGAATCTCATTACTGTCCAGAGACGTCAGGGGATCGTCAGCGTCATTAGGATTCATCCTGTGGGGACCATGAATGTCTGGAACAATCCGTCCAGTAGTTGTTGAGAAGCAACAAACAGACAGGATGGCAGTCTGTGTTGCTAGCATGCTAAAAAGCAACTTAGCAGCGGCTGAAACTCTTGACCTTCAGTGTGTATCTGTGATGCGTTACTGTACTCTAGGGTGTGGTCAGTACACCGTGACATCACTGCTGGGTGTGGTTACAGGTGTAAACAAAGCAAACCTGAAACAGACTTGAAACTTATGAAGTTACTCCTTTACTTCACGTTATCTTCTCACAAAGTATAATTTTCCGTCGGGCCGCGTCCAACTTCGACTGATCCCAAGTCTAAAAGAAATAAATCATACACTTCATTCCCCTCCAGCAGAGATGTTATACAGAAGCTTATTGTTCACAAATCTAGACTCAGTGTCACGTCTAGATCCAATTTGTATTTTGTTCAAGTTCCCATTCACACAATATAATGATGTCATTAGAGCGAGTAAGACTTGATATCCCTAGCGACGTCTGAGCTGTTCGGGCTGCATGCACGATTCATAGTGACCGGCTAATATGTGAAACAACGTGTGGAGCTCTCTGTGCCTGCAACACCAACCAGTCTCACAGCGGTACATCTGCAGACAGAACATAAAGAAACAGGAACATACAGCTGGTGTGCACACTCTCTGCCCTGACGTGTGACAGTAATGCCATCTGATAGGCTGGTTCTCTACCACAGACGTTACTGAAATAGCAATCCCTTATCAAGGGCAAAACGTTACAGCTGTACGAAGAAAAAACCTGGAGATGAATATCTGTGATGCAGTCTGTCAGGGAAACTTGTCAAATTAGACTCTGAATGTATTTCCCACTGCACTAGAAACAGCAGAAGACCTTGAAGTAACCTGCTCACACACACACACACACACACACACACACACTCAAGCACATATTGAAGAATCCTAAACCCCCTGACAATTCCTAATGCCTTTTCTACCGTATCTTAAAAGCTGCAACAAAAAGGCCATTTGAGGCTAAAATCAGTCCACGCTTTTATGTAGCACAACAAACAACTCATCCAGAGACATCGTGTACAAAAACCAGAGGGGCTTCTGGGAAACCGATGGAGAGAAGCAAGAGGAGCGTCTGCAGAAACTATTGTGTGTTTAAAATTGCTCTCAAATCTACCCACTGCTGCAGTGAACGCTGCAGCCCGAGAAGCTGATTGGCTGCTGAGAATCAAACGTTCAACAAGCAGCACACACACACACACACACACACACACACAGGGAGCATGGACCTGCTTCAGAGGAGCCTTTAAAGACTACCAGAGAGTTCTTGCAGACGTTCTGTCAAATGGAGATACAAGAGAAACAGAATTTCTTTATCGGCTCTAACACGGAACAAAACGAGGGATATATCTTCACTCCCGTCTCCGTCTCTGTTAAACGCTAATAAAACTTTATTCACGGCAGACATTTTGACCTCATAAAAGCAGGAAGAGAACAGGTGCAACTAATAACATTAACAATGGCTCCATTTAGCTAGCTGTCGCAGTGAGCCAGCATGGATACCATCAGCAGGACAGCTAAACACAACGTCATTAATATTAATATCTCTACGTGTGTTAGAGGCGTACAGACGTCTGCTGTGACACCGATATATACGCCGTACAAACGCAACATGTCCCCCGTGGGTCGTAACGTGGCACTTCACCAATAATGCATGTCAAAGCCACCCCCCCGGTCACGCTGAGCGCCGCCCAGCTAATGAACGGTTGTATCATGTTGTGGGAAAGAATAGCTTAAGGATGGAGGCACCTTTTAACATCATCATCCAGTTTAGCAGAGGTTTGATTGCACCGCGTCTCTTCCTCCCATCCTTCTGTCTAAGAAAGTAAAAATGCAATAAAAAAAATCTAATTTGCAACCTCAGCCGACAAAGACGCCTCCTCTAATGTGGAAAAAATGAATAACAACAATGATAATGTGAGTTTGCATGTGTAAAATAATGCACACTCGATGTGGAAGAGGAGATATTTATGTTGTGTTGTGTCTGGCCCTTCGCTGCTGCAGAGGACTTTAAACGATCGCTGTCACAGCGCCCACATTAGCAGAACCGAGGTCATTATCGGCGCTTTGTGTCCACAGACTGGCTGCAGAACAAACTGGGAGCTGCTGCTGCTGAGAGGAACGTGACGAGGTGGTTTCCAGTTAAGATGATCTATTAGATCAAATCAGCCTGGTCTGTTCCAGGAGGGGGGGTTTCTCTGCTTATTCCCTCCTTTTGTCTCATACTCAGTTTCTGGAGGCTGAAATACAAAAGTACTGAACACAGAAACCTAAAAAACATAAAAGGCTGCTTTCTATTGTTAGAATACTTCATCTTTTTCTTCCAAGCTTATTACAGATCATTTGTCTTTATAGAGGAAAAAAAATCTATTTTCTGTTTGCAAAGTGTCCGTGTTGTCGCTGCCAGAGGGAACTAGAGTTAAAAGGTAAAAGAGCAACAACAGGACTGTAACACGAGCTGGAAGCTTTTTAAAGGTTCGTTCCTTTATGGGCCTCAAATATGTTTAAAAACAAAAAAATCCCTGAATTACCCCTTAATACACGTACAAAGTGGGTCAAATCAGCAGTTTTAAAGTGGGTGTTGACTAATGAGGGCGTGCTATAAACCTGTGGAGGTTGTACATGCTGGTTTTCATTATGAGTGTGAAAGACTCTCCTGACCTTCATCCACCTCCCTGGCTCAACATCTTAAAGCAGCTCACAGTGGAGTTTCTGATCAGCCTTCGTAGTTCCAGATGAATTAATAATTAACCAACATCCGCTTCAGACAGACTGCCAAGAGCTGAGATTTATTGTTAATAACTCTCTGCTGTGATCATTGTGAAAGGGAAGGCCTAGATTCTTTAATTAGACACCAAATCTAAACTTGTCTTTCCCCGTCGCACCTCTTCATCCTCAGATCTCACCCGGGGCTGCAGCTGAAGTCCTGCACGACCATATAAACATCGTGCACACACACCTCGTTAGAGATCAATCAAACCGTTCAGCATCATCACACCGGAGCAGCTTTTGCCAAACAGGCTGCAGGGACGCAGAGCGAGGAAGTGTCCTCGAACAGGAACCATTAGATCTCCTTCACTTCACGAAGACACAAGCTGAGTCCAAACTCCACGTCAGCCAACAGACCAAACTACAGAGACCCTGATGAAGACCTGTCCCCGTCTGAGAGCTCCGGAAAACACAGGCCTTTTAGTTTTGCACATATCCTACAGAGTGCCTTGGAGACTTGCATTTGATATTTTTGATGTACAGCACACCCTTCACAAGGAATAAGCTACAGACAGAAAATAATAAGTACTAAACTATGGGACAAAGCTGAAGAAACAATGACTTAAAAACAGCTGTTTAACCTACTTTAATGATTTAGGACAACTTCTGTAACTGTTTTGGGACATTTTATAGATGAAATGATTAATCAAGTACCTGGAAATGAAAATAAATATCTAAATAATCAATAAGGGGAATGGATCAAGGATGAACCGTCAGCGGGTTCGAGTCCCTTCATGTAAACTTTGTCAGTGAAAACTTCTCTTTCTTACACGTTGTGTTAAAGTGATGAAGCCTCGTGTGTCTGCAGTCTCCGCGTGTGAAAGCAAATCTCTCACAAATGTTGTTTTGACTCATAAGAAAAGGAGTGAAAAGAGGAAGCAACACGGCGGATGAATCATCAGCAGAGTCTCTAAAAGTCAGAGAGCAAAGCACCTCCTGGGAGGAAAGACGTCCCCGAGTCAATATTATAGTGTGCTCGCCCTCACCTGGTGGCGCCGCATCAATCAGCCGTCTGATGTTCTGCTCTGCGGCTTCCTCTCTCCGTCCTTCATCTCCTCCTCTCCTCCTCTCCGTCTCTCTCTTCCATCTCCTTCCAGATGTCAACAAGTTTGATCAGGCTGGCGTGGGAAAACTGCCGCTGCTCGGCTCCCCGACAGATCCTCCACGCCGTCTCTTCTGCTCCCCAGTCACTTCTCACTGCAACACGCTTCATCTGCTGCTGCTACCCACCTCCACCACCCGTCTCCTCTCAAGCCCTCCTGGGGGGCCGGGGGGGCTCTGCCGTGTCATTGAGGTGACATGAGTCACACAGTCGTGCGGCACAAAAGAGATAAGTTTGAGATGTTCAAGGGCAACTCTACAGTCTGTTTCCAAACGCACTGTTCCCATTTAATCCTCTCAGCGATCTCGGAGCGAGACGGCATGCAGGATGTGACAGGCATCACATCCAACTACACTGAGTTGTAAGATAGCTGGTATTTTTCCAATCCTATCTCCCAAAACTGCTCAGGAGACTCGAGTCTGTTCTCCGACACAGATTTGAGCAGCGAGTGTTGCAGGCAGACGAGACGCATCATGTAAATCAATACTGATTAAAGATACAGAAGACCTCCATTTTGCACCAGCCGACAGAGTGAAGTCTGCTGCTGCACTTTGTGCCTCTCATGGATCTGATCTTCATCATCTTTCAACGTGTTTCTAGAATCCTCAGAAGACTCGTCCAGATGTTTTCTCCGTCTGGATGAAACAAGAAAGGCTCCACCTTCTGCACGATAAGTGACTTTTAAATTCTAATCCCAACAAAGATGGTAGCTGAAAATACATACATACAATAATCTCCTTCCTACAACACTGGATTATTGGGTATGAAAATACAGAACAATGGAAAGTGCTAATCCATAAAACTGCAGTTTAGCTTCACGTCATACAATGTTGTTAAAAACCTTCAGTCATCACATCATAATGACTCCATTAATTCAAGTTTTGGGGGGGTTTAGTTTGTTCTTTCATGCCTGTATTCGGTGCTACGACACACTGGTGTACAGAGAGAGGAGAAATCATGCAACTCAGGTCCAACTAGAAATGTTGGCGTCCTAAACCACCAAGAGCGTCTGGTGAACACGGTGCAAGATCGTCTATATTGTGTAAATTGTATTATTAGAACAAAAACAACGGCTATTTTCAAGCACAAATGATTAAAGATGAACAGTTTGAGTCACGATGGCCTGTAAAGTGAGACTCTACAGACAGTGTTGGGGAAGCCACTCAGGAGTGACTCCAGATGTCAGACCGCCATGAACCTACTGATCCACGAGGGGAAGAGATCTGATCTGTTTGTGCCTCATCAGGGATTTACCTTCCAGGAAACCTCGGCTCCGTCACTCAAACGTAACGAGGCTGGTTTTAAACCAGACGAAATGTTTCACCCACTTTAAAATATCAAGAAAAGAAGATTGAACATGTCCAAGATGCAGATGTGTTGTAGTTGTTGCAGCTGGATGTGTGTCTGCTATATTTTTAAACCACTTCATTTACATGCAATGCTCCAACAAACTAGCAGCACTGTCTGCATCCCTCAGCCCATCTCTCCGGCCAGCGGCAGCCTCTGTACATGCATCAATAGCCTGCTTTCATGCAGAGAGCAGAGCCAGAGCATCAACAGCCTCATCCGCACAGGCAGTAAACAAGAGCTGCTGCCAGACGCATCCCACACCAGCAGACACCCCTCAGACTCCCAAACACACAATCATGTATTTCAAATGGGCTGCAGCAACAGGATCCAGTTACTCAGCTCAGTCCCCCAGATTTAAATCACATTACATCCACACACACTGCAGAAAAGCTAGACTTCATTATAAAAAAGTAGCGCGTGAGCAGCAGAGACGCACTTTAACTGTGTAAAGTCCCATCAAACACATGCAGGCACAGCGGAGACGAGGCACAGCGCAGGGAACCCCCCCCCCCCCCAGCCAACGCGGCACAGAAGGGCACTCAAGTTAGAAATACCTGCAACTACAGAATGGACGGAGAGAGAGGGGACATGCCTGGGAAGGAGGAATTGCCCATTCTCCGCCTCGATGCACCAGCTTCCTGTCCTCTACCGCGCCGTCACTTTCTCTCTTATCTTCTTTAAGCCCTCTTTCTTCTTCTTCTCCATTCACTCTCGTCTTCCACTACTGTTGTATCTTGTCCTTGCTCCCCCCCCGTCTCCCCCCCGCTCCAGGTTTATCCCGGTGTCCTCAGAGCGTCCATGTGTCGGCCGGTGTGCAGGACGGGGGATGCTCGGTGTGTGAGAGCACGCTGGAGTGCAGAGGCGCTGCTAACCACGTCTTAGCATGGCCACTGAGTAAACTCATGTTTTATAGATGCAGAGCCCCCCCCCCCCTCTCTTAAAGGGCCAGCGTCCCACTGCAACTACCTTTGATCTGAGCGCCGTCATTATACGCATTGGATTTTAATCACGCGCCGTCTGTGGTTCAGTACGACTACGTGGGCTTGACACGTCTTCCCTGTGCAGCTGAGCGGAGGAGGCGATTGATCGAGGGATGAAAAGGAATACAGAAAATAAATAAATAAAAAAAGTGAATGCAGATGTTTCTCCGACACTTCCAGCAGATAAACCAACGGGGGCGATGAATTATTACCACCAGCGAGCAAAGTGGCACAGCAAACACTCGAACGGTGCTGTGTACGCATGTGTGATGAAACACAGCCGACGCAGCTGATCTGTGTGTGTGTGTGTGTGTGTGTGTGTGTGTGTGCAACAAAAAGGATATTGTCAAAGTGAATCCTTCAGTCTCACCGGCTGTAATTCAATCCTGAGTTGAAGGCCATGAATTAATGAGACAGTGTGTGTGTGTGTGTGTGTGTGTGTGTGTGTTCAGGGTCAGAGGGGCTGTATGTCATGTACTATACTAGGACACCTGATAACAGGATCTCCAAGGAAGGATCTTCAAGCTCTTTCAAGGTACCTAAACCACACATGTGCAGACTCTTGAAGCCTCTATCATCACATCTAAATCTAAATAAATACCACGAGACAAACAAACCAACGAGGACGGGATGAAGCATTATCCAAACTTTCAGGACTCTGTATGAAGCCTCTGAGTGGATGTGTGAACAGGAGCCAACGTAAGAAGCTAGAAATAAAGAGTAAAAGGACGTGAGTTCGGACGCTGCAGCTGACGGGACTCAACAGTCTTGTTTGTTGCTTGGTGGCCTGAATTGACTGACTGGTAAATAAAACATAGCCATAAATTAAAGATAGCTTGCTGGGCCTTGAGATGCTCCAGCGTCTTCTCTTTGCCCTTGAGGGACTCGCCTTTACTTACTGCGCACACACACACACACACACACACACACAGGTGGGTAATACATATAAATACACATCAGTATGATGTGCGCTCGGCCTTGGTTTCCCTCTCCTGGAATCTCATTTTGCATCGTTTGTGCGCCAACATCCTCGGCACCTTTCTACAGGTGGGGGGTTATTATTAACAGGCTAAGTCACAGCTCAGCGAGAGACAACTCACACTCTGAGAGGAGACAAGAGAGGAGATGTAATTACAGAGAGGTGTGGAACAGGTGCAGGGAACAAGATGAACGTGCGGGCGCAGAGTTTACTAGAACTACTAAGAAAAGGAGAGAGGTGACAGCACAACAACAGACGGGGGGAATAAATACAGAGCGAGTGCAGAAAACGGGGGAAAGGAAGCAGACAGACGGAAACGACCGTGGACTCCTGGTTGACCGGTGACAGCAGGACCAGCTGCTTCCTTGCCGCGTCTGGTCAGAGGAGCTGAATAACGAATCGGGACGCGGCCGCTGGTGCAGACTCGTTAACAGTAACGGCACATTACCCACAGTTCCCAGGAAAAGACAGGTGGAAGACAACTTCTCAAGAAATGTGCCAGGTGTCAGGAAGAGGGACGGACTACAACTTATTCTTAAATAAGGTCATTTGATTTTTGAGCGATGGGCTATAACGTGTTAGAAATAACAGTGATCGTGGATCTTTGGCTCAGCTAACTGGGTTTCTAAACAGACATGAAGCCTCTCTGGGTTGTGGAGAGCACTTCAAAGACAATCTGATTAAAGTATGCTCCATAGTAACTGCATTCAGACCTCGATAGGTTCAATTACTTGAACAGCAGCATCAAAAGCCTCGATCCTCTGCTGAGAAACAATATGCAGCCACACTGAAAGAATTCAAATCAATCTGTTAACATGGCGGGCGAGTCGGCCGCTGGACACTGCACACACACGCAGCAGGAAGAAGCTCAAACGGTCTTTTAATTAGCTGGAGTTTGCCTGGATGCTGCTGTTCAGTGGCTCACAACACCTTTGTGTTTGTCACTGGACTGGTTTTAGCTGAGTGGTTCTATTTTTAGATTTCACAACAATCAGGCGGACACTTTGATCTTTGTCTGAATATGAATTATCATCCTAATAAAAGTGGGTCAGGTAAACCCTCCGCGTAGTTTTAACAAAGCTCCAGACTGAGAGGACAGATTTCACAATGACTGTATTAATGTAATGTATTTACACCTTTCAAACTAATCAAACGCTTTACAAGCGACTGACAACATGTAGGAAGTTACAAATCCATTTAGAGACGAACGCAAGCAATAAAAATAACAAGACATTAATTATAAAATACTAAAAGCAATAAATTAGAAAAATGTAATTAGTAAAATGCTGATTTAAGAAAAATACAATAAAATGAATAATAATGATGGTAAATAAATGACCAGATATAAAACAGACTAAATGGTCTTTTAGTTTGTCTCTATGTTCAGCTCCTCTGAACTCGACTTGGTGACCCATGTATTTTGAAACATGCTCCACTTAATGCAGTTTTGCCTTTTGGACTTCTGCCAGGGTGTTATGAATAATCAATAACACGGCCGGGGTGCAACATCTCCAGGATAAAATGGAGAAAAACTCTCAAGTCAGAGGAGAGAAATTAGCCTTTTCATAATAAAATGAATGGGTTTCTACCTCTTCTGCAGAACCAACACATGATTTATTAATGTGCCACATTAAAAGGGATCTGGGGTGATTTGGGCCATTGTGCTACTGTAATTATACTAGCATTAATAGACAGGAGAGTCACGTCTTAAAGACTTGAGAGTTGACTACAATCAATCAAGAAGTGATCGGCTTTGTGTCCTGTCCGTCCTGTTTTTTCTCTCCATAAAGGCAGAACTCCCATTAAGAGTTTGGCAGACAAAGACCAACAGTAATCACGTGTCAAGATCTCATTTTCAGTCCAAAGAAAACTTCATAAAGTGTCAATTCAGCCGTCACAGGCAGCAAATCAACAGATTTTCTTCCAATTTGGTTGAAAACAGTGGCCACAAACCTGAAACAACAAAGCTGCAGCCATTATTGACATTATTTACTTCATGCATATTACATTACCCATTCAGTATTTAATATTCCTTTGCATTATTTGCACTTTTAAATTGATTGTGTGTTCATTGTTTTCTACATAAACCCATTTGTTCACCTACTTGTATCTATATAGCAGTTCTGGTTATGTTTACCAGCTCTGTTTTGTAGCTGTGTGACTTTCTATTTTCCTGTAAATTGTTCTGGGAAACTAAGAGAAAATTACAACTGTAGTTAAATCCCTGGTATGTGTTCACATACGTGGCCAATAAAGCCGATTGTCAACCTATCCCAGCATGCAGTGGGCGAAAACGCAAAGGTAGAGTAGTAGTAGTAGCTAGTGCTAACATGGACATATTCTCTAATCTGTGGACTGTTCAGAGCCTCCACTTCACCTGAGCTGCACGTCTTCATACTGTGAGAGGAAACCACAGCGACAAGGTGAGAAAACTCTCAACCTCCAACAGAAAGCACTGAAGGTCAAGACGATTCACACCATCAGATGAAAAGCGACTTATAGAGAGTTGAAGGAGGGTTACCCCGCCAGTGGCCTTTAGCTTCTCTAACCCGAAGAGACATAACTACATCGTCATATTAACGAGGCTGATGATTATTTTCTAGAGTCAATGTTTAATCTGTAAAATACTCTTTAAAGAAAATATTCACATCTGTATTAATCTGTGCTTTATTCTATGTCCCCGCGCTGCTGAAACAAACGAACGCCCCTCAACAAACGCTTATCTCTTTTCTTAATTGTGATCATCAAACCAGCCTAACATTTGCTGAATTCAGGTCTTAAATGTGTTTTATATTGCTGATTTTATAAATATATATCACTATTTGAGGGGCTTTGAGGCACTGCGATAATTTTACATTTAAGAAACTCAACTGCTAATTTATTAAAGAAAATAAATGAAAATAATTTATTTATAATTTGCAGTAGATAATAACTAATAATCTTAAGTATATTTAATGAGAGAACAACACAAAACTCACACATTCAAACAATTAACTAACAACAACAAACACGGAAGCATAATTACATTAGCTTAATTAAACAACTGTTAGCTAGAAAAACAACAGCACCTAGCTTACAGTTAGCCGTTGGCTCCTCCCTGCTAGCTAGGTTAGCTCGCTAGCTTGCTCATATTCCCGCTCCGGACTACGACGGCGGCGGAAAACAACGAAACAACCACCATTTCCCGAGTGTCTCCTCTCTGTCTCTCTTTAAAAGTAAAAATATCGGACATTTTAGACGAAACGGTCCGTTTTTAACCCCAAAAAACACTTTTCCGTTTGCGCACCTGCCGCGCGGTCGCCACAATAGCGTTGGGAGCGTTTGATTTGGGTCACTTCAATGGCGGCTGAGCCGGGCGGTGATTCAAAGTAGCGTTAAATAAAGTTAATAAAATGTTGTTCCCTCCTGTTTACAAATAACAGTATAATACTAAATACAGTTTCATAATGTAGAAAAAATATTTACTAATAAATTGTACACATATTAATTATATAATAAAATTTAAATAAAACGCAAAAAGAATATTTTAGAAGATGTTTAATCAGATAAACATCATATTCCTTTATAAATGTATTTTGTTTTACACATATAAGATATCAACATTCTTAAAGAAATATCTCAAGTTTGTCTTGATTAGAGTAATATTGGCATTATTCACATGTGAGTTATATTCCACCACTGATAATGAGACAATTAAGTATAAATCTACAAAATCACTTCTTTAGGTCTTCTAACTCTTCTTCCAGTTTAAAAAACCTCCTAGATTAAAAATAAATGTATAATTCTTCCGTTTCTTCCACTCCTTCACTTTAACAAATTAAATTAATGCTTATATTGTTCCTTATGTTATTATAGTTTTCTCTGAAGCCTTGCTGACCCATCTCTCTCTCTCTCTCTCTTTACCCTTTGATTTACCTGGAGATCTAGGCCAAAAAATTTGTCGCCATGGCAACCCCTCTAAAGAGGGCTGCAGCAGAGAGGAAGGGTTACCCGAGCACACTGGTATTTAAACCACACACACAGAGTAGGTCAGGGGAGAAATCAGCTCTTTAGCTTCTGAAGCCACAGCCCAGAGCTCGCAGCCATGCAGCAGAGGATCTGTGCACGCTGCCAGGACCCCACCATAACCTCCAGGCTGCCTTTTATGTCGCTCCACCAATGGGTTTGTCAGGACTTGAGCCAGTTTCTTCTTTTTTTTAAGTCCAGTTTTGGGTTGATAATGGTTTTATAATCCCATTTAAAAGAGGCAGAGCAGCACTTTCTTTTCCCAGTGAGGCCTGGTGTTGAGGTTCTGTTTCCACACAAAGCGTCTGTTTCTATACTCAATTTACCCAAATGCAGTTTTTATTTCCATTATATGGAATTTCATACTTCTATTTAAATACTTTTCAGAGGGAAATATTTGTCTTTTTCCTGCACTATACAATTAGTATACATATACGCTTTAGTTTATATAGTTAGCTAGCTTTAGCTACTTCATGTAGTTAGCTAGTTTAACTGCTTTATATAGTTAGCAAATTTTAGCTACTTCATATAGTTAGCTAGTTTAACTGCTTTATATAGTTAGCAAATTTTAGCTACTTCATATAGTTAGCTAGTTTAACTGCTTTATATAGTTAGCTAGTTTTAGCTACTTTATATAGTTAGCTAGTTTAACTGCTTTATATAGTTAGCTAGTTTTAGAAACTTTATATACTTAGCTAGTTTAACTGCGTTATATACAGTTAGCTGGTTTTAGGTACTTCACATAGTTAGCTAGTTTAAGTTCATATAGTTAGTAAGCTTTTGCTACTTTATATTCAATTAGCTAGTTTTAGCTACTTCATATACAGTTAGCTAGTTTTAGCTACTTTATATACAGTTAGCTGGTTTTAGTTCAGTTAGCTAGTTTTAGCTACTTTATATATAGTAAGCTGGTTTGAATTCATATACAGTTAGCAAGTTTAAACTACTTTATACAGTTAGCTAGTGATAGCTACTTTATATGCAGTTAGCTAGTTTTAGCTACTTCATATACAGTTAGCAAGTTTTAGTTTATATACAGTTAACTCGTTTTAGCTATAAATAGTTAGCCAGAGGTCGGATCCCTCCCTCCAGAGGGTCACCAGATAAATCTGAGGGGAAATAAGGTGATTAATGAGAGAGGGAAGAAGAAAAAACAAAAGTTAATACATTTCACAAATTTATATATGTTTTAGGACTTTTAGTGTGGAATATTGGATAATTTTACCTCAAACCCTTATTGAAATAAATCCATGAGTATTTAGTCTCTTTAGTGGAACTGCTAACAATGCTACGTTGACATTTCCTGTCTCGGTTAACTACATTCAGGGAGAAAACATTTTAAATGCAAGAAAGTCTACGTTTAATATGAAATTATTTATTCAACATATATAAAACAGGTCTGAAAAAGGCACAGAACATTCAAAGTACTTAAAACTAACAAACCCTATTTGATTTTAAATGAACTAGGGAACTTAATGAATAATGTTAATATGTGTAAATATGCTGACATTTTAGCGACAGATCTTCATTATAAAATGCAAACAGTTAAGTGCAAATATTCTTAAGTAAAAGAAAATAAGTTTACACAACCACCGATAACTAAAAGGTCGGAAACGCTGTATTTTACAGGTGTTCACAGGTGTGTACAGGCACCTGGAAATAATGATCAATTATAGGAAAAACAGCAATATTGTTTAAACAACCGCTCCATCTAAATCCAACTTTATTCTATATGTAAGACTTTATGGATAGAAGAAATTGTGGACCTGCTAAATAAAGCATTACTAAAAAGAAGAGGTCTGCTTACTAGCTTTTTCCAGAGCTTTAACCACATTTTACAGTCTTCCTCGGCGAGTGTCGTGGTAAAAACTTTCAGCTTCTCTCACCCTTCATGCACCGTCATAAAAATGGTGTTGTTAATGTTAAATATTTGGTTGTTTAAACATCACCAGACAACACAGTTCCCCTTCACCGTCACCATCATTGTGCAAATACAGCGGTGGAAGAGCCCTTACAGGTAAAAGTTTGTTCTAACTAACATACCAGATGGCTTTAAAAGGCACAAATAGGAAGTTAACGTGCAAAACATTCGACAGTCTGAAGAGTGAGGATTTACATGCTACATTAGTGCAACCTGGGTGTTTTCATGATAACAGCATCACTACAGGTGTTCATTTCTTACATTACACAGCTGAAACAAACCCTGTGAACTCAGAGCGCCCTCTGGTGGCCACAGTCCCTCAGCTCTTCAGTGAGATCTGGTGAAGCCACCTCTCCTCATGTCTGCATTGATCTGAAGGGCTAAAAAGTCTGTCCAACATGGCTAATTAAGCCATCGCCATGGGGACGGGCAGCTTGTTAATAAAAATTAAAAAAAGACAAACACTGTCTGGAGCTGCACGTGTAGTCGAAATAATTAAAAATATTAAAGGGAGGAGGGGCGGACAATATGCTTCACGTCTGGCTCCCACTTCCCACGAGGCCACCACGTCTTGCAGCTCTGATAACGTCGTCACACGGACTGCACCGGTCCAGTCCACTGTAATCGGTCTCTTTATCATCTGTGCTGAATAGATATCGATGCAATCTGACGACCAAGACTGAGCTCCATGCAAAACGTGATGATGGACAGAAGAACATGTATAAAAAACTGGGAAGATAAGAGTCCGGACGTGTTCCTGGGAGCATTATCTCGGGTCTCTGGGGTCCTCACTTGGATCCTACATTAAAAAAGGGAGGTGTAAAAGACTCAGAGTGCTACACAGATGCAGGGGTGCTTGAGGCAGACAGGAAGGATGCCCTTGTTGATTTGGTGGAACTCCACCAGCTGCAGGAGGTCTATGAAAAGAGTCAGGCCGTCGTCCATGGTGAAGTACCTCCTGCCTCCGTCTTCACACTGCAGAGTGGAGGACAATCACGGTTAGGACGAACGATAAAGACGCGAGTTGTCTTTAAAAAAAAAAAGGTGAAGCACAACAGAACTCACAGGGATCACCAGGTAATGTTTGGTCTTCAGCTTGTAACACAGCGAGAGGACAAAGCACTGGGCATGCTGCTGGCTCTCACGGATGAGGAACATCCTACACACACACACACACACAGGAGTTGATGCAGAGTTCACACACATTTCTACCAATTCATATCTATAACTTCCCCAATTACACAATCTTATTTAAGCAGTTATAATTAGCGATCATAGGGATCAATAATGAGGCTCCTAAAACTGGGACTGTAGCAGAAATGTAGCGCAGAATATTATTGCTGCAACCATATTGTTTTATTTGTGTCAGCATTTATCAGTTTAAAAGTAACGATGCACAGAAGTTTTAAATTACAGGGTTTTTTTGTTGGTTTGGTTAATTTAAAAGTTAATTTGATACATTTTGGGTTTTCAGTTGCAGATAAGCAACATGCTAGCGCTCGCTAACGTCACACAGCTGCATACTAGTAATACAAGGAACGTTAGACATGTGGGATTTTTATAAACGTATTTTAAACAACAGCCAGAAAACAGTTTATTCTAAACTTCTCCAAAACATTCTGCTAATTCCAAACTATTTCCAGGCCTGGAAAACAGTTTTTCTAATTTCATAACGTTCCCAGGAATGTCATGACCGCGTGAACCCTGTGGATGAGATTTCATTGGCTCTCGATCCTGCTCATCGTTCTGGTTATTAGTTCCCTCATCGAGTCATGATCAGTGTTTCACTGTTGGTTTGTTTTCATGCAGATGTTGGTGTCGTTCTCTGGTTTCTGAGCTCCACCCACCCGTCCACCAGGCCCTGCTTCTCCACCAGCCTCTGGGCTTCCTGTCTGGACACGCCACCATGAAACCACGACTGGGACTTGTGGATGGCTGCGAGCAAAACACACGAGGACGGGAAGCAGGTGAGCGAGCACAGTCAGCGTGATCTGGTTTCTATTTGAATACCTGGACCTGGACCTGGACTCATGGTGGACTTACAGGAAGGTCTCGCGCCAGAGTTCAAGTTGGGCAGACTGCACCTCAGGGCTTCTCTCCTCTTCATCGGTGAAGACGAGTAACCAAAACAAACAGGGGAGAAAAGGCCACAGATTCAGACACGCTGGGGAATAAATCTGGTTAGATTTGTAACGTTTGGCCGTCACTTGTAGCAGTAAAATAATAACGTGGTTTAATCTGAACACTTTTGTTATTGTGATAAACTAACAAAACTCATTCAATTAGTATCAATAACAACAACTATCGGCAAAACAAGCTGATAAAACTCAAGCTTCCTTCACACTGATCTGAACTAATGCATGAAATCAATAAATGGTCCGTTCGCAGCCTGTAAGGCAGCATGGGAGTCACCTGTGGTCGTCACACCTGAGCGACGATCTTTGCTGATCCACCAGCCCCGACCCTCACACCATCTCTGCATCTAACAGTGTGCATGATCACTCTGTATCACTCTTTTTACCCCCCCCCCCCCACGTCCTCACCCTCCAGGCCTGACCCTCCTCCCTCTCGGCGCTCTGGGCCTCCGTCGGGTTCTGGATGACCCGTCCGCCGGCCTTCCCTGAGAAGTCCATAGCCACCAGGATCGCCTCCGACTTTGACCACACACACACACACACACACACTTAAGCAAACAGCGGGTGTAACAGACGAAATGTGAGAGTGATCTCCACCCCGCTGCATCATGGGAACATGTCTGATGATCTCACTTTGCCATCTGGGAGTTTGGGTCCTTCCAGGCTTCGCGGGGCCGACTTGGATAACTGGTAGTTACACTGAAGCTGCTTCCCGAACTGACCCCACACACACACACACACACACACACACACACA
>JAVQJL010081330.1:0-24971 GCA_036024295.1 Nannoperca obscura | reverse complement strand
CTTTGTGTGTGTGGAAGTTGGTCTCGACCGGCTCCATGTGATTGAGTGCCCTGAGATAACTTTGTTATGATATGGCGCTATATAAATAAAATTGAATTGAATTGAATTGAATTAAAATTAAAATCTGACCTGTATCTGACTTAGGACCACATGTTAAAGTGGCCCAAATCAGAATTGAAAAGTTCAGATTCCATGCGATTTGTGCTGGTCACACTGTTATGATAAACACCACAGCAACTCAGAAACTTCTACAATCTTGTGCACGAGGCTTAAGCTGTGGCAGTGAGCCAGCATGTACAATACACGAACCATGAATTGACCGGAGATAAATGGAATTCAGCCGTCATTAGGTTATTAATTACACCTGTACTTTACTTGCTTTGACGTGTCAAAATATTTGAAAAAATATATATTTTATTTGTAGCAGCACAATTTGAAATATAGAGAACGACCATTCTCTAAAGGATTATTCTCCCTTTATTTTCACAGTCCGTTGCAGTGGTTTTTACCCTGTGCTCAGAAGTTTTCAAAATGTAAAAATCACACATCTCAGTAAAAGCAAAAATAAGAACCATATAGTCCCACTATCTGAAATAGGAAGTTTACATTGTAAGTAGATCAAATGTAAAAGAGATTCATTGAGACACAAAGTAATTTACCATGTCCGAGGTGCTCTCCAGGAGAAAGTTGATGGCTCTACTAACATCCTCGTTGCAGTCATGGAGCGCTACCATGCACTCATCCTGGTTCTTCCCAGTCACCTCCATGAGCTGGGAAAGACAACGCACACATTAGAAATGTCTAGTAGTCAACAAAATGTGTGCCGATGACAATATGCTTCGGTTGAATGGCGTCATGGCCTCATAACAACAAAAATGCATTTTTAATTTGCATAACTCAGTCTATTAGTCAGACAACGAGCCTTTTAATCTCTGGCAAATGCCCACAGTGTTCCTCACCTGGTTAACTTTGTCCTCAAAGTCAGCATCGTTCTTATCATAAATCATCTGGGCAAGCCGGATCTGTTCAGCAGTAGCCTGCAACACAGAGGCCAATGGGTACAATTTGGTAACATGAGAGGGAAAAAAGGGAAGAACAAAGTAAATCCACTCCACAAAAAATGTACAATGTAATGCAATCCAATACAACAGCTCAGTCATAAATTCTAACTTTCCAAAGACAATAACATTGAGTTTGATTGACAACGTCAGAGGGGTTTTAATTTAACTATATATTTATTAGTGAGGATGTAGTTTGCAGTGGTGTTGAACTGAACTGCATTACATTGGAGGTGTTTCTAATGTTTTCTCCACCCATTTTTCAAACATGAATATTAGAAAGACATTTCAATATAATGCAGTACAGTACAACACCACCACTAACGTCGACCTCCTTAATAAACATGTAGTTGAAGTAACGCCTCTCAGAAGGTTTTAACAAAAGCGTATAAGCTTCGCAGAGAGCTGCTGTGCAGGATTGCATTAGCTTGTATAGATGTACCTAAAAGGATTAGCTTGGTTTTCATTGCCTGAAATTACTGACAACAAAAAATGGTTACTAAGCATGTGCCTTTTTGTGACTTTATAAAGTTAGTGTAATAAGTGGCTTTGATTAAAAAAAATAAAAATAAAATTCGATACTGACCAAGGAGTTCTTTTTACATGTGTACACCGTAGTTTTGTTGGAACATGTTGTCGTGTGCACACTGGGGGTATTTAGTCTCAAAATATCTCTGGCTGAGAGGAGGTGTGCTTTCATAAAGTTTTTTTTATGTTCATGTGGTTGCTGTGGTTCACCTGTATCTGTTTCTGTGGTTGTGATGTGTGAGTGGCAGCAGGCAGCGCTTTTTCCCGAGGGCCCCGGGCCTTGTCGCCGCCCAGCGAGCTCATCATATACAGTATATACAAAACTCTGTATGTACAAAATAGAAAAATCTGCAAAGGAAAAAAGAAAGGTTAAAGGATGAGCAGTTCTTGAACCCATAGATCATGCTCAGAAAAAAAAAACTAAAAAACAAACAAATTTACAAATGTTGTTACAGCAGAGCCTCAATACTTTCCCTTGTGTGCGTGTAGGAAAAAATAAATGTGTAACGCCAGAAATATGTTGTGAGCATAGCAAAACGTTATTGCACAATCATGAATACTGCCCTTATGGAAGCTGTAAGACGCAGTTGGCCTGGTGACAAAACAGCTTTACTGAAAATCTAGGTCAAGGAGGGAAAGCGACCCAATGTCCTCTTACCAACAGCACGAACCACAAAGTGTGTGAAGGACAACAACTACACACCCTGAACCCACATCCCCTCTACCTGCTAGATAGTAAACAACAACTAAGATTACATATACTGTATACATATACACATCCTTAACACGAAACTGCAGCAGTAAAATGCAGTATTATTCTGTGTGTATTTGGCAACAGAGTCCTATACAATTTGTACATTTCTGCAATTTAATTACGATACCTACAACTAAGTACTAATCATTTTCAGTAGCAATATTAAACATTTAAAAAACAGACAAACCCTTACACACACACACACACACACACACACACACACACACACGGAAAGTGGGATTGTTAAGTATCTTGTAATGTAATTTGAATAGCAAACTTTCACTATGGTGTCCATTACTGGAATAATAACTAAAGATATCCACACTGCTCCATTTGTTTTGTCAGAGAACAATAGCAATCCAGTTTACAGTGTCTGAGTGACGACAGCAAATGCACTGCTGCCATTGGCTGCTGGACTGAACAAAGCTAGTGCAAAAGAATGAACTGGCTTTAAATGCAATTTCAGTGAAAAATTGCTAAATCTCTTTTTAGAACTAAGAAACGCAGAGGCAGCAGCTGCAATCTGTATTTAATGAATCAAATATTAACATATCATTACAAGTATAGTATCGGCATTCAGACAAACAATAACAAAACAATCTTGCAGTAACGTTAACTCTCCAAATCTTAATTGTTCAGTCACATTTATTTGGGCATAAAGAAATGACAAATCAAATACCAGTCAAATTACTTATATTAACATGTAAATGTTTACAACTACCTAACTGAAAATTAATCATAATTTATTTTAGTAATACAGCAAGCGGAGCGTTGTTTTGGACCAATGCTAATGTTAGCTCGCTGCTGCTAGGTTACTTATTTCTTGAGTTTGCATATGGGACTATTCGGTAACGTTAACGGTTACCATGAATAGAACTTGCAAAAACAAATCAGATTCTCGTGGTGTCGTTTTCGACTCAACACTGACCGACGTGGAGCGATTGGTACTAGGGTCCCTTTGTCCCCGCTAGCAACTAACCTGCTAGTGCTGACACTACACCGTCGATACCGAACAACCGATGCGGTGGGGATGAAGCTAGCGTTAGCTACTGAAGCTATCTAAATCTGGTCCAAGTTGTTAACCAACGACCGTCTAAACGGCTGCTGGGCGAAGTCTTATGTGTATCTATAGATCCGCACGGTTATCTAACGACAAGCTCAGTTATATGAGGCTTGTCCTCGACATTAGGACAACAGGCTAGCCAACGAACAACATAGCGTTAGCAGTATTCAATCTAAAGAAAAAGGCCTCGCAGCGGAGCACAATTCCATACCGACATTGCTCGCCGGGAAACAAGACAACAGAAAAATTGCGAAAGCCATTCCTCACAACCCCGTGTAAACAAAGCAACGATGCCAGCGTCCAACGATTTCAGCGAAAATGCCTTTAACTAAATTCTACAAACGCGTTCAAATACAGAAACTGAACTTGAAAAACATAAGAAAATTTGTTTTTGTTACCTGCTAACACGCTTCACTCGGCCAGCAGCAGACAAGGTGGTCACGTGACGTGCGCTGCCGCGGTGGATTCTCGGCTCTCCGCTCCAGGTCACCACTAACTTCTTAACCTTCAACGTTCACCATCAAACACGTCGTTGTAACTAGGACTGATGTTGGACTTTGATGTCGTTCTCTGTTGTGCTTATTGAAAATGCACACAGCTACATCATTTCTACAGGATCTGATCACAATGCACTGTTCTACCAGTGACAGACCTTTCAGTCCTGAATGGCAACATCTAAATTAGCAGTGAACCATTTTTAACACAATGAATTTTTAAATTGGATAAATAATACCAAACACAAAAAGGAAACGTTACATCAATATACATTTTATTTTTATTATTTACTCTTTTTAAAGATTTAATAGCTTGTTTTTTTCAGATGTTCATATCTAGCAATATCCTCAGATTCAGTCATTTGTAAAAACATTCATGAGGCATGTATAAAAAAAACAGGGCATCACCAGGTAGACAGATCAATCCACACACTTGCTCAGACATATACATAAAAATGTATGCAATTGTCCCTATGTATTTTACACATACATATACACATTTATATATAAAATACACATTAAAAGTGTTGGGTATTTGTTCAATTTGTGGTCGTAATTGGGGTTTCTCTTTTCAATTGGTCATTATCATGAAAACTGGAGAAAAGTTCCATGTAGAAAAGGAAAACTATGATCGCCTGTGGCAGTCTTTCACAGAAAGACTTGAGGAAGGCAAAAATGTAACTCAAGCCCACCCTGCCTCTACCAAACAAGGAAAAGAGCACGATCACTCTCTCCTTGGTACAAAAACAAAAGAAGAAAAAAAGGACAGCTTTACAACTGTGACAAGAAATATATATGCCTGCAGCATCTAACTCCAGGGTACAGTCCATAAATTCTCATTAATTCTCCTTGCATTCTTTTTGCTGGATGGTTGAGAAGATCAAAGTGAGCTACTACTGATCTTCTCCCCAGTTTCTGTGGAGTCGTCCCAGAACCCAGTAATTAAAGGCTCCTACCCATCAATCATCATATTTGATGATACTTAACATGCTACCAAAACTTTAAAATCTTGGGGTAAATTCTCTAGTAACACCAGAACAGATACAGATCAGGATTTGAACATGGTCAGTGGACAAATCGGCTGAAAGCATTCTGGTTCAAGAGAACAGCAACTGAAGCAAAGGGCAAAAAGACAGTATATCCTTTAAAAGAAGCAGATATAAACACCCCTGACCAACCAAATAATGGTGGCAGAGAAACGGGAAAATAAATACAAAGCAAATTAGAATATCAGCAGGGGTATGCCTGTCAAGTCACACAGTCCAAAAAATAAAATATGCATTTGTTGTGATTAATACATAGGAGAACAACACTGCATTTAGCAATCTTAATGTTTCTCCATTACATCATCTCAGTGAGAAAAGTACGAACACAAAGTCCCATTTTGATTGGCTTCTTCGTTTTACTTCCGACAGGAGAAGAGAGAAGTTGTTTTGTGATTGTTGTGGGACAGGACGGGCTGTTCAAACCAGTCAATATTCTCCATCAAGCATCAAACTGTACTCTTGTTCAGTCCTTCAAAAACGTATCGTCTCTTCAGTCCTTCTCCCGCTCTCCCTCGCTTTTTATTGCTGTCCATTTCCATCAGAGAATGAAAAGGAACTTTTGGGAGAAAATTCCACAGGTATTTCACACAGACACTGTCCTTTATCAGACAGGATGCAGCAGTAAACACTATCCTTACATACAAAAACAAGCCAGCAAAAGACCACAGCCTAATCCCTGCGGGTTGGATGTAAATATTTTAAATGAGAATAGGTATTACTTTATTCTTAATATTTCTCAAAACTCTTCTGAGTTCCTTAGTGGCAGACTTCGCAGCTCTTGAGAAAACTACTAGTTAACGGTTTGTACATTTTAAAATAAAAAAACTGAGTAGTTGAGGTGAAGGGAGTTAAATTAATAATAGGAGAGGGGATATTGTAATGATGGACACAAAGATACACGACAACAATATTCAAAGCTGTGATACAGTGAGGGCAAGATCATGCTCCTGATTCCACGTGTGAGCAAAACAGAGTGACAATTCAATGAGCAAGAGGGATACCAAAGACGGTGGCGCCGACGGACTTGAAGAGGGAGAGGGATGGAGGGACTGGTAAGTTCAAAGTAAAAATCTGGACGAGGGTGTAGTGACAGAGCGATGGAGGAGACGAAGAGGCTAGCTCCACAGTCCTGCGTAGTTTCCGTGCAGGCCGGAACAGAGCGGCCCGCCCGCTACAAACAGCTTGGTGCCAGAGTCGTCGTAGCAGTGGGTGTACACCGCGTTGGGGAAGGAATGAATGTCTGAGAAGTAACTCCTCCACGTCTCATCGTGATTCTGAAGGCAAGAAAGCAGAGCGGTTTTGGGTGAGGAGAGCAGAGAGGAAAAGTTATTAAAATGCATGCAATCCAACAAGCACTTCATTCTATCAAAATAAAATAAAAAAGGAGTAGTTATTGGAGACAAATAGGAAAAAAATGTACCAGCCAGCCTTTCCCTGTAGTGAGCTTGAGGATGCCATCTCCTGGGCACTTCCGGTAACCCCCGGCCAGATTCAAAGGATTCTCCAGGAATCTCTGGGCCCGGATGTCGTAGAAGAGAAGAGAACCTTGGCCCGTGCCCACTGTCACAATGTGCTCATAGAAACTCACTGAACGGATCCCTGCACAGACACAGATGCCTTAAATGCAAAGCTACTCAAAAGTAAACATCGACCCTCCCCTGCTCGTTTGTTCTCATCAACAAACAAGCAAAGCTCTTTGAGTTCATTGCGAGTTCTAGGAGCACCGTCTTCCCCACACAGGGCTCTGACACATACTAGACAATTTACAGTATAAACACAACTTTTATAATATGGCATTTAACCAAGTGGGGAAAGCATTAAACATGCAAGTATGAAGTAGTTTAGCTCTCCGCTTGTGCTATTAGCACAATTTTAGCTCTTTTAGAAGTGTTGGTGGTTTACCACTTCCTCGCTCTCTGGAATTGACGGACTTGATGCTGTGTGTGGGCTGCCGTGGATCCAGGAAGGAAACATGGGCCTGAGAACCCACAGCGTACACCGACCAGTCCTGTCCATATGCCAGACACACATTCTCTTTGCAGTGAGGCAGCTTGGTGGACAGTATCTGGAGGGAAACACCACAAAAGAATGGAGGGAGGATTTTACAACTTTTTGTATTGTTTATATGGACAAGTGTGAGTATGCATGGTTATCAAGCTCCACAGCTATCCAGGAGAACTCCAGTGTGAAGCTTCATTAAATGAGAAAAGCTTAACAAAATTAGAGGACTATTTACTATTTTGGTGGGCAACTGATCTCATATTAAACTGAACTGGCATTGTAAAAAAAAAACAAAAAAACAAAATGGTAACACAACTTAGCTGTAGTCACCCTGCTCACGATAAGTTTAATGCATCACCCTAGTGTGACAAATGTAGACGAAATACACCGCAGGATTGAAGGAAACTGTCTTGCGATTTACCTTGCACAAGTTGTGCTCAGCTTTCCAGAGGTGGAAATAGCCATCCAGGGACACAGCACCCAGTTCCTGAAAAACAGCATGGGAGGACAGACGTAAAATGACGTGGAGGCGGAAACCAGAAACAGGTACTGCCAATCAAATTTAAAAGAATTTGGCAAATGTTCCTCAACGTTTTTAGTACCAAATACTCTTCCCGTGTAGGTCGGAAAAGAAAACCTGTCAATTTTCCCCCTCATAGACCATTACAGTGGTCAGCTTGAATACTGGTAACAATGGATTGGGATCCTCTGGTAAAACATTTACACAGAATGAAAAATAGGGCATTTTTAAAGCGTCAATTTTCAAAGTCACTCCTCTGTCCATCTGTACGCTCAGCTTCAAACCATCCTTTCTTCCCTTCATTACTAGCTCAGTGAGGGATTTACATTTTGTCGCCCATGACTTTGTTGGCGCATGTAACAAACAGTTCACTGCACAAGAAATGAATGGAAGAAGTGCATTTAGTGAGATTTTGATAAAGTGGAGGTGAGAAGGTCCTATGGATGTGTTACTAATTAAAAACAAGCTCAACCCATTCCCATGTATAAACCAATAGGGTGATAACCTCCCCTATATCACAGAGAACTAAATCAGCTAGCCCAATCTCCTCACAACCGTGAATCACTCCTCATGAATATTTATCATTATAAAATCACATTATGCGAACATTTTCAGTCTCTGGGCTAAAATTATATCTTTCTAATGCTCTGCGTCTTCTTGAAAACAGGCGACAGGCGAAACACTTCACTGACGACGCAATGACAGTTTCCCAGCAGTTGATTTGGGATGAAGCTTACATTGTGGTTGTTGTTGAAAGCCAAAGCGCGGACTTTACAGTTGTATGGGTTGGTGTACTCCTTTGGGATATCCTTGAGGGCACGGTGGGAGATGTGGGCGTAGGAGGGTACTGACTCCTCATTCTGACTGCGCTCCGCTTGGCTCATTACTTCCTCTGACACTTCCCACAGGCCCATGGAGCCATCTCTGGACCCTAGGAATGTCAACGCATAGGACACGTCTACATTACATCTTGGACCATTTATTTTTCTAACAGCACATAAAAAGGGACAATCAAACAGGAGTGTCATCAGGGTATGTCAGGGGCTTTGACTTGGAATCCCATAACTTGAGGGGAAAAAAAGGACTTGTGATCACACAGCTGTGTTCATTCATACAGACAACTCACCAGAAACCGCCATGTTGTCACTGATCCATGCTATGGAGAAGATCCAATCGTTGTGACCATCCTGAAAAACAAATGGCTACAATGTAAAAGCAAAACAACCGGTCTTACACAACCTTGTGTGCTTCAGGTTGAATTGTTGAACAGCGGCTGGCCAACATTCACGAAATATACCCTGGTGATAAACTGCAGTATTTCAAAACAACAAGGTTTGATCTTTGTCTGCAATGAACTGCATTACAATTAGCATGTTACCACCCCAAAGTCTGGACGTTAGCATTGAAATAATTGTATATTAGCATGCTATGTTAGCATTATATCAGATGTGGCAGCCTGATAATCAGACTGTGTTCACGTTGCCAATTTCATGTTGGGGGATGTCAATTTATTTCTGTAAGTTGACTAACAACAACTTGTAAAGCTGCATCCTCATCATCCACGCCTGTACCCATTTTTGGTAAATGTAGCTAGGTTGCTAGCTAAACTTAATCAGGCCCACTAAGCTTGTTGTTTTTCAAAAACGGGAAGGAGCCGTCAATTAACATAACACCTAATTGAATCACTGAACAAATCAGAGATGTGGCCAGAGATTAAGAGGTCTGGAAGCAAACCTCTTAAGAGTGAAGGAATCATAAATGTCATTAGGATTCATCCTCTGGAGACCATGAAATCTGGGCCAACCAACATTGCCATCTCTAGAGACCATCTGCTGGCGAGGCCAAAAACCACCTGAACTGGTAACCAACTCATTAACAAACATCTTACTGACAAACTGACTAAAGATGTTATACAATATAAGCAATTTCAACAGTATTGAAGGAGCGGTCAAAGCTGCCACCTTCAATACAACAAACCAGCCATGGATAGGCCTTGTTTACATCACTCAAACATTGTGGCTGGGGCTCGGACAGTTCAATTGAGTTTGAAAAACAATCAAAACAGAATGAATTACAGCGGGCCAAGAGGGGATCAGCAAAGATAAGTCATAACTGGATGTCCAAACCACTTACATCTCCAACACAAACAGGGTCCAGTGTGGGCAGCTGGTAGATGGCCAGGCTGTTGGGATTGTCTCCTCCGGTGGCTAGCAGCGTCCTGGAGGGGTTGAGTTCAATAGCGTGGATCCCACAGCCCTGCTGGTCCAGCCGGGAACGAGAGGCTCCTGTGGGGTGGTATTGCCGCCCCGCCACCGTACCCACCACCCCAGAGCCTCCACCCTGACACTCCCTGTCCTTCAGCATGGGAATACGCGTTATCTGCCCCGTCAGGACATCTGCCACAAAGAGCTGCAGGTAAAAGATGGAGAGATGTCTGGTTAGCCTACCAGTTTCAGGAGTTAAAACAAAGACAAATCCTGAGCCAGATTCAGATAAGTGTTGGTATGTCCAGGGATCTGATTGAAAAACCTAAGCTGACAATATTCACCAAATAGAAACATTTAAGAAACTTAAATCACACTTTTTTAATGAAATAAAATATCTTATTATTTAGACAAAGGAAAAGGCACTACATCACAATGGAAAGGCCATCCAGGAATTACACTCCCTCCTTTAACACATTTCCTGGAGAAGCTCTGCTGACTTATGCGACATATGACCAAATCAAAACAACCAAGTAATATGAAAGACTAACAACTAATTCAGCTATGTTACTTGCATTACACTTACTCTGATATCAGCCTTTAGGCACACAACCTGGTTATGGTATTTACACATCAGTTGCAATAATCTCAAAATTCCTTTGGAATGCCAAACCAATAAATGCAGGTTAGTAACCAAATGCCATCTCACCGTGTTGCACTTCGTCCCACACACCACCTGTCTGTGGTTGAGCCACTGTGAAGCAAACACCTTGTTGAGTCGCCCCAGGGAGAACTCCCTCTCCTTCAGGATGCCAGGGAGCCTGCCAGCTGCAAAGCCACGCAGGCTCCGCTGAAGACGCAACTCGTGCTGCTGCTGAGGTCTGAACTCTCGCCCCCGGAGGGCACATACCACCGAGCGCCGACTGCACCACCACTGCTGGGCATGACGTGATGAACAAGAAACACGACTCCGCTTGTGTGGTGCCTGACACCAGCCCAGCTGAGGAAGAAGAGAGAGAGAAAAAAAAAAGAGATCAAACGCTTGAAGATTTTCTGTGGGAAAAGCACCTGACTTTTGTTCAGTCCAAATTAAGTAATAAATAAAGATGATCTAATTGCATCAACTCTTTTTCAGCTTTCCTAATCCCTATTTCAATATCACAAACTGTGCTTAGCCATCCCTATCCCCCAGAGGACTGTGGACAAGGGCAGATTAATTAATCTAAATATTATCAAAATCACAATATGGCCAAGAGAAGTATCCAAATGGCAGGAGCTGATTAATAAAAGGTCAAATGTGTCACAACATATCATTATAAATTAAACATTGTGGTGCTACAGAGATTCCCAACCCTAAAAATCACATTCTCAAGGTGTATGGGAACATGCTTGTTTGGTACAGACCTTACATCATCTTTATATTTATTCTCAGTGAAAATGAAACACAGAAAATGCCATTCTCACAAAAATTGTGACTCAATCGCAATATCTGTCAATATAATCACAACATGATGGCGCACACTGAACATATGTAGCTCACTGGTACAAACTTAAGAGCCTTAGTGGCTCATGGGAACACACACACACACACACGCACACGCACGGTCAATATGTACCTAGTGCACACAAAAGCAATGAATTTGATACATCTCGCTCAGGTAGGTCAGTATTATTGGCTGTCAGAATTTGAGGTGCGGACTACATGAATTGTTAATCAGTAGAACTCATAAGACCTACTGACTGCATTATCATTGGTGAGGAACACAACAAAATGTCTTTGACACACACACACACACACACACACACACTAAAAGGTGTACAGGCTGAGTCACATATTTGTCTGTCCATCAATACATTTAACCTTTGCAACACTGAACTGCTTTGCTAAGACGTTTAAGGGCATAGAAAAATCAAACTTGGTTCACAGTATACAATTCACAACCTCAGCTCACAGCACAGCTTTTAAAAATGATTCAGTTCATTGAGTTGGTCTATCATTTTACATTGGTTTAGTAGGGACTACCACAAAAAGACAGAGAAGTTAATAGAAGAAGTTAAGAAGTTAATACATTATTATTGCGAAAGATGTGCAATTTGTCAAAATGGTAAGATAATATTATCTGGGAATCCCCACAAATGAAAGAGGTAACACAGAAACGGGCAGAACAGCTAGCTGTCTGGGTACATAGACTTTAGAAAGCATTCCCTTCTAACAGAAGTATCAACCATCACTAATCATTGTTGTGTGGGGCATCCGATTGCTCACAGAAACTACCAGAAGCATCTGAAATTACATCACAACAAAATTACAACTATTAATATTTATTTTCAATTCTCTTTTTGATTATCAACACGGGCCTAATTATTCATGCACATTATAAGTTGTCCTGGGTCAGAAAAAAAAGTAAAGTATTTATATTCCCAGCATGAAATATGTGGTGCTATCTTTGTTGTAGTCTTTTGACAATTTTGTGAGTGATTAATAGACTGAAAAATTGGTCTGTTAATGTGGATGTTGCTTAATTCTATTACTGAATGATGGTGGCCCCACATTCCCTGAGACATGTCTTTACTTTGTTGACATACAATGCAGTAAAAGCACAATATTTGTAATGCAAATCTATCGAAACTGCCAACCAATTTGTGGTTTCAGTCAAAGCATATTTTGATTTGTCAACAACTGGGCTCAGAGCTGAGAGAGTAGGGACGATCATAGTGCTGGTGAGGACCGTTGTCTGTCAATTCGGCAAAGGTCCATGTCATCATCTTGGACAAGCCGATCTACGGTTAGTCCGTATGCAATTTAGCTAGCTAACTGTTAGTTAACGTTTCAGCTAGCTAACGGCAACGTTAGCAAAGTAGCTTGAGCTATAATTATGCGTTACTAAAAGGCAAATTCAGTTTTTAGTGATGATCAACGCTTTTCTAGGTGGTGACTAGAGGGTGACAGCTGATGACCCCAGATAAACAAGGGACTGTCAATGTTATATACCTACGAAAAGGTTAATAAATTGTGATTGCAATTAAATAATAGCTCTAATATATGATATAGCTAGCCCTTTGGCTAACGTAAACCTAGCTGTCGTACTGATAACGGGCTGCCGTTGGCTAACGCCATGCTAACATTAGCGGGTACTGACTTTCAAACAGAAACACGCTGCATTATTGTTTAAACGCGACCACAAGTGTGATTGTCCGGATCATGTTTAGTCCTTATAGTGCGATATATTGTAGTGGTTAATCTGCTAAAATGACAATTATTTTCCTCGGACGTAGCTTATATCAGCTAAACATGGCTAGCCCTGTGCTAATTAGCATGCTAACATATCTTGCTAGCCAACATAAATCCGCACCGGTTTCCGCCTACCTGTTGTTGGTCCTTGGGCTCTCCTGCCTTCCTTTTCCTGCTAACTGTTTTTCTCGCCATAATCTGATACACACAGTTCCCTCACCCACATGGAGGGTAAAAGTGACGCTGGACACTGGATCATATAATGGCGATATGCTATTTTGTTCCTTGGCCCTCTCTGGCAGCGTCCGATGACGAGGAAGGGCGATCACATACGGGAAAGGTTGGTTAGTAGCTGGTTAAGATTGTCGCTGAATTACTATCGTTAGCTTGCCTCCTAAGCTCCCACTTAACACTACACTCAAGCCCTACAACCTATTCAGTTTCGAGTCGCTAGTTACTGCCAGAGGATTCACGCTCTTTATTCCTGCCAAGTCGCGTCAGCAACGGCGAAAGCATTGAGCAGCGCGCAGCCGCACTCAAATTAAACATCAACAAAAACAAGGTCGTACGTGAACGCGAACGTCATGCGTGCTCGTTCACGCCAACTGCGTCAGTTCATTGATCAGATGGTCCGTTTTAAAAACACATTGTTTCAGTGACAAAATTCATAGTAAAATTGAACAATTGTATACCGCAAATGTTATATTATGTACGTTTAATATACAAAAATGTAAATATAATAGTATGTTTTTTATTTTTGTATGGAATTTCAAGCAATATATACATACAATCATACGCTATCAAGTGTGTGCTCTTAAAAAATGTAGTCTTATTAATAGTTAAATATTTTATTGGGATATGTTTATTTATGTCACATCCCCTGTTATGTTATTATACTTGTTAATGTGAACATTGAGGACTTCTAGTAGCCACATGGACACTCTCAGGTTAAAGGGAAGACATCATACATCTTAATATTATAAATTCTCCAGAGAGTTGGTTTACTGGATTTTTCAGAAGAAATGATTTGCATGAGCACAGACATGGTTGACTGAACAACAACCATGCCTGAATCTGAAAGTACAGATCCTTTAACGGATGATATACATGACTTTGTAATATTCTGTTTAATAACCCTGGTGAGCTCAGGCAGACCAAATATGGTCTCTATTCTGAGGCATAATTGTCTTTTTTTCTGCTGACTAGGCCACATAGATGGATGTTTCCAGTTGCCACTGACAATACCAGGATGGACAATCATCTGTATTGTTGCTGTCTTGTCAACTGAACAGAGACTAAAAATGCATTTGCTGTAGAAGAGTGAAAACAAGGATCTTCTTCACCAGCTTCATGTCAACACATATAACCTGCCGTGACCATACTTAAAAAAATAAACATGATCAAATTAAGCTCAAAAAGCAACACCGGCAATGATCAACAGTCTCACCACTGAAAAAATGTGCACATTTAATAATGTGGACTTTCCAAATCATTCGAGAGGAAACTGAACATTATGCAAATCACATTTCAGGAGTTTGGGAAGAAACACTCAACTCACCCACCTTTTATTATACCATTAAGATATTTCAATGTTCATTAGATTGCGCATCATGTTCAATTATATGGTGACTTAGAAGTGGATGTGATATATAAACCCTCAAACGTGATGCCCTAAATGAGAACCTAGTTGCATTTCATCCCCAGCACAACTAGTAGATCGTAACAGAAATGCGAGGAGGCATTGATGGAGGAGGTCCAGAACCTATTATACTGTATTCACTCCAACTTGTGTGGCTGTCAGAGGAGCAGCAAGTGGAAATCCACTTGCTTTGTTTGATTAAGGAAATCACACTTGAGTTACGTAAGGCGACAATAATACCACTTGTGTGTTTGTCTGTAAAGTAAGAGTACCTTTCTTCTTTATCACAGTAAGTACATCAAGAAGGAAGGCAATTAAAAACAGAACTGGGTGAAAACACTTGGTTGTTGATTATGTCAACCACATATCACAGTGGCCTAAATAAGGATATTAGGTCTACCATGACACTTTGGTCGTGTCATGTTATTTGCCTGCACCAGGAACTGTCCTAACCAAAAAATAGCACAAAAAAAAAAGAAATGGCTTGAAGGACAGAATTGTGATGATGTGCTTCACTCAAGTAAACACAGATGTTTTTTTCAGTATGATTGTGGTATTTTTCCTATTAAATATAAAATTATGTCTGTATTGGCAACCAACCACACTATAACTAGATTTGTCAAAATCAGGGTTGTTCTAAAATAGATTGGTGGTTAGAAAATGCCTTTGTCCCATGTTCCACAATTGCAAAAAGTACTGGACCTGCCCCAAGCAAAGTGCCAGTTTGCCGAGTCACATTTTGCTAACAGTAAGCCCTTAATCTGTTACCATATCTCTCACAGTCCGCATCAGTACCATAGAGCTCAGGATTATGGACATTTCTGCAATCTTTGCCCTTTATGCAACTGAGCAAACGTGCTTTTTAAACATGTGTAGCATGGAACTCAGGAGGTCCATTAACACATACTATAAAAATAAATGATCCCAGCCTTCTTTTAAACAATTATACCCAATCAACTTATGGGGAATTGCTATTGACATATGGTGACCTTTTTTTTACTTTCCACTTAAGACTGTGTAGATGCCAACAAACATAAAATCAATATGAACACTCATTTTACAATACACATGAGAAAAAAGGGGGACAAGTCAACAAACCAAAGTCATGTTTGATTAGATTTTGTGGCATGTAATCCAATAACAGTGAACACGATAGAAATCAATCCTTTTCTAGTTACACCTACATTTCCAGCAAGGCTTGAAGACCATTCCATATCTCCCAACAATAGCTTGAGGCTCAAAGTGCCAGTCAACAGTCACACAATATGAAGTCTCTATTGCACTGTGATGTGGCTGCAAAAACAACCCTCACTTAAATTTTGCTTTTGTTTTTTTTTTTTTAACAACTCACTCTTTTCCAGTATGCAAACAGAAGTCCATGACAGTTAAAAGCGTCACTTTTGTGAGTTAACATATCTTACATTATCATATCAAACGTTATTTTTAAATGAAAGTATCAGTGTACTATTTTAAATAAGTTGATAATTATGAAAGGTGTGCCTGTGCAGTATGTGACACATCAGTGCCAGAGGGTTATGGGATATTTCTTATTTCCTACAAAGGAACTTTCCCCATTTCTCCAAACTCCTTTAACAGGTCATTCCAGTGTAGGTCGAAGAGTGTACGTGGGCAGTAGTATCTCTTATGTTCGGAGTTCTAATGACTAAATGATCTATTATGCAGGTCCTACAACATAAAATTAAGAAATGGAATCTTCAAACAGATGTGAAAAAGTGCCCAAATGAACAAATAATGAACAGACATGAATGAACAAAAGAATAAAATAGAACAGAACTAGGTGCAGGGCACCAGAGCAGAGAGGGCACTTTTTGAGCGTCAGTTGTCTGTCTGGCAACTTTTTTTTTTTTTTACTTTTCATGTTAGTTGGTTCCGTTTGAGGAGGGCCTTCTCTAGACCCCCAATTCCCTCCACCATTTACTAGGTCTGCACTGAGCAGTGGAAGATGGAAGCGTAGCTGGGAGTTTCAAGAGTTCAAACTGGTCTTTCCGTGATGCGCTCAGAGCCCGTCATCAGCTCCGCTTTCGATCCTGCAGCTTTGCCTGCAGTCAGATAAACACTTCCAAGAGGGAAGCAAATCAGAATGGCGTCAAAAACGCCACAGCCAAATTCTTCCAGTTTCTTCTTTCCAGCTCAGACATTCTTCCCATTCTTAAATACCCTAGCAGTACCACATCCTGGAACCTAACCAGGATTTCTTAAGAAGAAAAAAAATAATAATAACCACCGCCATGAAGTATTGTTACACTTTGACCCCCTCCACTCTAGGCACACAGTCTTTAAGAAGTGCTGAGACACAATACGTTTTAGCACAGAGAGAAATACAACTGTCTCCCAGCTATCCCTTCCACAGCCAAGGCAAGGGCGGGGCATGGTGTGATAGGGTAGGCAGAAAGAAAGGAGCTGTGTTGGGTAGTAGCGGGAGGCAAACCCTGGGCTGGGTTTTGATTGGCGGGTTAGCTTGGCTCAGCTAGCTGCAGCCCGAGCCATCAGGTCCTCTAGAGCCTTGTCCTGATCATTGTTGTGGACCAGCAGCACCTCCTTGATGGCATCCCGCTCAAATCCCATTTCACCAAATCTTGACATTAGCTCAAGGAACTGCAAGGCCTGAGAAGGAAGGGGAAAAAATTATACTATAGATTATATAATCTATTAATGTAATCTACAGACTTTGGCTAAATTATTATAAATGATTAACATATAAACACAATGCATGTTCTTAAGATGTAGTTACCTAATGGCAAATTGCACAAACCTTTTCCTCTGAGCATTTGTACATCTCTAAACATTCCTCCACCGCACCTGCATCGAAGCCCCGCTCACACAGACGTCCATGGACAAACATATAGTCCAACACCTTAGACAAACAATAAGTACATGTTCATTTTGTGTCTGCTTTTAACATCACATTGTTAATTCATCTTAAACTAGGAAATACACAACCAAGACCAATATGAGGTTTCTAGAAAACAATGAATGATTGTATTGTGGACTGAAATGAATGAATGTTAATGTCCTGTATGGTTCATTTATTGTCCTCTTTATGCTGTATATGCCTTAATGATGCCCAATGCTAGTTCCTCATTTAAATCCAGCTGGTACAAATTGAATCTGGCATACCAACTCATATCATATTTTGCTTTTATTTTGTCCCACATCTACTGCTATAGCTACCATAATCACATGACTGTGGTTATACAGGTCACATTGTTAAGATTTAGCTGTTCAGAGCACATAAACGTGTCTATTGCCATAATTTTGGAGACAACAGACAGCGTGATGCAACAACTTTATTTAAATTTAAGGGTATATTTACAGATGTGCAGCACTGATGCTTCACTGAAACAGTTACACAAGCACACAAACAATGAACTGTTAAGTATGAATCTAGGAATCCAGATTTCTGCGCATTGGTGTGGGAGGGAGTCGCACCTGCTCCACGTTCTGCCCTTGTCTCTGCATGGCTCGTAGGACACCCTCGTAAGAGTAGCCCATCCCCACAACGGTTTCCACACACTGACGCTCACTGGGGGTCATGCTGAGCAGGGCTCCGCCACATGGCAGACCAGCAGATCCTGACCCTGGATTGACCTAGTGTAAAAACACGTCTTAATGTCAATAAAGCTCCTGAGATTCCTTGTTTACTATCACTCGTTAATCTCCATCACTGTATGTCACACTAACTATTCACACTCTTCTCGCTGTCTGTATGTAGCATGTAATCTCATACTCACCAGTTTTGGTGTGCCACTCTTGGTGTGGCTGGGTGGCTCAGGGGCAACGATAACAGGGGTCTTGGGTACGGTCAGCGGGCTGCCATTGGGAAGGTTCTGTCGGGTAGCGGGGATGGCTGCAGGGAGCGGCCTGTACCTCAGTGGCTCTGGGTCGCCAGAATCAGAGAGCTTGGGAAAAGTGAGAGAGCGGATGTTACAGGGTCGATCATCTGGGTCAAACCCCGCTCTCCCAGGATGCCCAACTCTGTCCATGTCCAGCAAGGCAACCAACCCATTGGGTTTATGGGTAAAGCCAGATTTGGCTGTGAGGCTGGTGTTGGTGCTGGGAGGAGACGGGCTGTTTCCACGTGATGCTGACCTGACCTGGGGGACCTCTGGTGAGGACACAGGAGGAGGAGGAGGTTGAGGTTGGGGCTGGCTCTGGAGGATGTTCCTGAGCTCCTCCCTATCGTCCAAAGTTTTGAGCTCCAGTTTGTCAAATGGGTCCTCTTCCCGCTCAAAGTCAGCAAGGTTGAGGCTGTGCAGCTGGGGAGTGCTAGGCTGGGTTTTCCTGGGGCCGAGGCTCGGGGCAGGCAGTGGAGTGAGGATGGCGTTATGGCTCAGCCCCGCTAAGACGGGGTTCAACGCAGGTGGTAGAAGGTCCTGATCCTCTGCAGCAGACCGGGGTTTCTTCTCTCCAACACCATCAATGTCCTGGGCCTGGGCCAAACTCTCCCTGCTCTCTGCCTCCTGCTTGGCTGCTGCCTCTTCTGCTCTGGCCTCGGCTGCTCTGGCCTCAGCCAAGTCAACCCCCCAGCGCACACTACGCCTCTCCAGAGAAAAGTCATACTGTTGAGACCGTAGTGAGAGGAAGAATGGAGGAACAACAGAGAAAATGACAATTATGAGTGTAAGAGCCACCATATTACAATTTCAGCATATAGATAAAATGTCTAAAGAACTTGCACAACATAATTTGAATGAACTAAAACAACAAGCTAAAATATGTAAACAGTAAAGGTACTCTATTTTTTGAGCAGGTACCGTACGCTGAACGCTCAGCAACCACTAGAATAACTCCTGGGACTGAATCGTCACCAACATTGATATAATGTGCTTGACTCGACCTCTCCATTACTATAAACTAATCATACAGAGTCTTCTAACAAGGATGCCTTATCTTTGGCCTTTTTTCTATGATCAAAAAACATAATGTTGATACAGCAGGACTGAGGGTAGGGCCTATAATGACCAGAGCCATAATATTGTGGATCAGCACGGTTCGGCTCTGTTGTAGGGATGCTGCGGAGATGCATGCAGGTGCCCCATAACACTGGGGCTGACACGTTCTGCTGACATGGTCCAACCAAAGTGTCATTGGTCGGACAAGAGCATATATTTTACTCAACAAATGTGTTTCTGTTTTAATAATTGTATGGTTTAATAGACTAAGACTTATGAGACAGGAAGTCTTGATAGGCTTTGAGAGTGAACACATCAGGAATGGCATATTTAATTATGTTTGGTGTCATAAATAGTGTACTGACTTCCCACAAGGTGGTAGTATGATCCAGGTAAATGAGGGAAAATGGACAGGCATTAGGCAGGAAGACTCGGCATGGACTGGGGTCCACCTTCACCACTGTGCTCACATAGCCTAGCTAATATGCTGCAACGTAGGCTACCAGGTAGAGTGCATACTAGAGTGAACTGTGGCTGAGATAGATAATCTAGAGATAACGCAATTCTTCCTCCCTGCCATCAACCAACTGATTGGTTGAAGATTAGGTAGAATTTCAGAGGAACAAAATCTCTTTGGTTGACTACAGCCCTACATACCACAGCTAACAACACTGCAAAGTCATCAATATTTCCTGTACCTGACTAACCTGTATGTCCACCAGCAAAGATCTACAGTCTGGCGGACAGAAACCGACAGGCAGCCCGACTTTGGCTGGGCAGCGGAATTTTTCATTGATCTTGAAGGGAACGTCATCAAGGTAGCTGGTGGGTCCTGTGTACAAAAAATAAACAAGAAGAAAGTAAGCATAGAATAATAGAATAGACACTGGAACTACAAGCACCAGCAGACCTTGAAGCTACAACTTCACCGACAACTCAGAACATCAGTGTAGTGAAGCAGTGAAACAAGACCGTCTTAAAAATAGGCCCTCACCATTGTTGTATGCATCTGATCCAGACTTCCTCGCAGCCATTTAGAGACTCTGAAAGCAGAAACGAGTACACCAGGTGTAACGTTAGTAAACAGCAGGGGTGCCATGGATTTTTATTGACAAAGAGTTGAGAATGACAAAACATACGTAAAAGGCATCTTTAAAAAAAAAACTAAAACAAACATACTATGGTGCAACAGTGAGTGCAGCCCTGAGTAGACTTCCACAGCCCTCCTTCCACCTGCCTTCAGGCGTCACATTTGTCTGACACAGTAGTTTCTGATATTTACAGTTTGTCTCTGCTCAGAAATCTGTCAGACAGAGCAAAAACACGCTATCACGTGGTCATGCAAGTTGTCCGTGCTATTCAAATTAAAATTCTTCATTATCCCACTGGCTTTGTACATTCCGCTGCTCCGCATCTTAAGTTACATAATCCTGTTATTTGGTGATGCCGTGCATTAATGCCTGACATTACAGAACTTTGAGCTGCATGTGCCCCGATGTTCAGCAGAAAAACTGAAAACAGAAAGTACTTGCAGCTCCAATAAGATAAATTTCGAATAAACACTGAATCAAATGGCTCACTGATATACAATTGGTTTGCTAGTATTGCCTATTCCACTTAAAATCAACACCAAACTCTACCGCTCTTTGCATCTTTCAGCGCTTTGCTTTTGTGCACTTGCTCATTTGATTAGATCTTAATCTCACCAATCCCCCACATGAGCCATTTCCACAAAACCCACCCAGCACAAAATAGCAACAAGACAAAGAAAATGAATGGCTGGTGAAGACATTTAAACATCAGGCAAGCCAAAAAAATACAGATCATTTTCAACTCAAACTAGTGCTTAAGTTCACATGACTGCGTCTGGATGATGTTTCGTGTCTACTGGACATGTAGATGGGCAACAGGTTACTTACACATTAACCATAACCAACGGATAATCAAATAGTATAATGGTTGATTCAGTTCTCCCCCCGCTCAATTTTCAGAATTGCTTAATGCTGCTTTAATGATGCTTTAATTTACATTACCATAGTCATTGTTTCACTTATACTTACAGATGAGCAGATTCACTAATTACAAGTAAAAACTGATATTAGTATTAGTTAAAATACTCACCAAAGAGAGACCAAGTATAAATGTATGTCTAAGGACATTAAAATATGGTTTTGTGATTCCTTATGGCCCCGTTGAAGATGATCTCTAGCATGAAAGATTCTAAAATCATGGTATTGGACATAAAAACCCTGGCTGTCCCTACTGCAGGGAATATTGCGTCATTATGTGCCTTCCACGGAAAATAGAAAATTTGTAGCAATACACAGTTGTCCTTAATACACAGCAATCTGCTGAATATTACCAGCACTGGCCAGAAAATGCCACAGGCTCTCCAATAGAGTGATCAATAGTACACACGTAGAAATCTATTATATTAAACACATCTATGTAAAAATGCAACAGGCAGGCAGGATAGTATTAGGTTACTACACTAACCTGGGAACTGTAACTACATGTCCATTAGCACCAATTTTGAGTTAAGTCATAAAATACGACACTAGACTAAACGCTCCCTGGCTAATCATGTGTGGAAATGCGCCACACATAATAAGGGGGTATCTCGTGATCATGAGGCATCTCCTGAGCGTGAACATATTTTAAGTTTGTAGTTGCCCTGTAACTTAGTTAGTAGCTTACAGAACTTAGGGACACCGTTACATACCCCTCCACCACAACTTGCTGCTGTTCTCTGTAGCTAACAACTTAGCTACTATTTACAGTTAGAGTAAGTCACGTTAGTATTAATATTCCAGATATCAGTGACAACCACAACAACACAGGACAACTTGCAAAGGTTGTTAGGTTAGTTCATTAAGGGGGGACAAAACTGACTTAAAACGATACTGAAAGCATAGCAGTAACTGTAGTTCATCACATTTTTACGTTTCACAAGTTTACGTTAAATAGAAAGTGTAAAGTCTGTCAGTTGTCACGTATGGCTGGTTATCTTGCTAACAGACACGCTGAAGTACGATGTCCATTACGTGGTATTACCTAAATTGTGATAACGTTAATTAGCAACAAGCTAACCATAACTATGTTTGGTTACTCAAAGCTCAACGCGCTAACAGCGAACACACGGTGACAGTTAGGCTACGAAGGCGATGTCGGGATATGACATTACATGGTATCAACGGAATATTATGGGAGAATAAATTAATTCACTGACAAGCACCAAAAGCCGCTGGGTAATGTTTTCGGGGAAAAGCTACCGTTCATGCTAATACGCTTAGCTTCACCAGTGGCCTGGCTGTAACGTTATGTGGCTGCATAGGATAGACCGCTGTCTCTGCTGCCACCGCCCCTGAAACAAAAAAGAGCTCACATACAAACACAGACTCCTCTCACCTGTATCTGCTCCGTCTTCTTCTTTCAAAATCCAAACGACGTCTCGTCGAGGTGGCACTCAAATGTAAACTATTCTCCGGGTGAGTTTTATTTATACTGAAATCTCTTTCCTGCTTCAGCGTGGGACGCCATCTTGATTTGTCAAGCTCCTTCCACTGGTTCCTGTTTGACATCACTCACGTACATGACGTCAGAACATCGCCACTCCACAACATCTAGTTGTGAGTTAGCATACTGAAAGGTACTGTTTTTAAAGAAAAGGTAGCATAAACGGTGCTTCTCATTATTCAAAGTGTTCGTTTTTAACAATGTTGTTATTGGCATTGTAAGAGTACAACAAAAAGCATTTACAACCACCTCAGTGTGACGCATGAAAGAAAAACAAGGAGCATTCACAAAACTTTATTGCAGGCAAAGAGACAAACAGTGGGCTACTACGCAACAATATAAAATACAGATGAAATTAAAGGTGTGTTAATTTCAACTAATCGAAATAAAAGTTTAATGAAACGAAGTGCACATTTAATTTGTTTCATTCACTCAAAGAAGTGGGGCTGACAAAATTATTTATTTGTATTGCAAAGGGTCTTTATTGTTGTTGTATATCGGAAAAAGGTTGAACCATGATAATGATGGCAATAATGATTGAGTGAAATCCAGTCATCAAAGATTTGATTGGGGGAAACATTAGATTACCTCATACAAATGTTTATGCTGTGTTTTCTCATAAATGCATACTTTTCTGCTTCTAATATTAAAATGACGTCACAAAGAGACAGATCGCAGATATGTACATATATTGTATTTTTATACATATATTTCATTTTATTTTTTATTTAGCATCGGGTGCGCGCACGTCACGTTCAGATCGTACGTGCTTTACGTTTTTCAGACACGCGCAATGATAGCCGGAAGCACCGATGAGAGGAAAATAAAAAATCGATGAAATCCACTGTAATTCGCGAGTGTAAACCTCACAACTACTGTCCTTTTCGCGATCGTGGGCTCGAATTGATCAGACCTTTACAGTGCCGCTGGGCCGGAGGGGACGGCAGAGAGCAGAAAAACTGCTCCATTTCAACGAAGTTGCTCGGTAGGGGTTTAGCTGACGTGTGGAGAAGTTGAGACTGCCAGAGAGCAGATAAACAAACATAAACAAGCAGGGATCAGCTGAGCGCCTGTCCGAACCGAACCAGCAGCACGAAGAGATGTCAGGGAGGACGAGTTTCCTCACTTGAGCCCAAGAATGATCTACAGGAGACCGTGACTTACACTGATACTAGCTCCATGTCAACTGTCAACACTGGCACACAAAGAATTTCGGAAACACAACACGAGGACGAGCCATAGGTTTTAGCAGAAAATCCACTGCTCCTGTCTCTGTCTTTTGGTCAAGACATAGCCAGGCTAGCATGGACAACTAATGAGTTTACCTTCCAGTTTTCAGCTGTAACGAAACGAACACATATTACAGTGCAAGGAGACAGAGGTAAACACTTTTTATTAACTTTGCTTTTTCCCCATAAAGGGCCTGCGAACTAAACCACCTAAGCTAGCTTGGCAGGCCACATATCCTGTTTGTGTTTGGATTCTTTATGTGGCTGTTGTTCTCTATCCAGGTTTGCTGTTTCTTTTGTCCTAGCATGTTCTGGAACGACTCATGTCAATACAAACAATAGCTAACATGTTGTAGGTGTTTTCTGCACAGTCAGCAGTAACTATGAAATGTACAATAGATGCAATTTAAGTAGAATCCTGACAGTGTCATTAAGCCTATCATGTTTCTTCCCACTCTACAATACCCCCCTTCCTTTCACTGATCTGCGGCCACTGGTGTCAGACGTGGGATTAACATGGCCCACCAGGCAACCCCTAGTTCCCAGAAGGCCCTGATGATGGAGCTGAAGTCTCTGCAGGAGCAGCCGGTTGAGGGCTTCCGCATCACTCTGGTGGAGGAGTCTGACCTCTACAACTGGGAAGTGGCCATCTTTGGGCCCCCAAACACCCTGTATGAGGGAGGCTACTTTAAGGTGGGACAAAACTTTCTAATCCCAAAAGGGCAGGAAATTAGAAATTCAGAATAGTCAAAACATGAGAAAAATGTACATACA
>JAVQJL010081310.1:0-12229 GCA_036024295.1 Nannoperca obscura | reverse complement strand
TCAGACAATCAGATTATCAAAACACTTGAAATTTAGGCAACAATCTCTGACTGAGCAGGAATACAGTGTTCAGGTGTGCAACTACATTAAGTACAGGAAGTCAAAGATGAACATGGAGTCTGGTCTGTATGTGTGGAAGTCGGTCTCGACCTGCTCCATGTGATAGAGTGCCCTAAAATAACTTTGTTATGATATGGCACTATATACAGTGGGTACGGAAAGTATTTAGACCCCTTTAAATTTTTCACTCTTTGTTTTATTGCAGCCATTTGCTAAAATCGAAAAAGTTCATTTTATTTCTCATTAATGTACACTCAGCACCCCATCTTATACCCCATATATACGTATGTGTGTATATATATATATATATATAGATAGATAGATAGATATAATAGATAGATAGATATATAATAGATATATTTATCTTTTGTTTCAGAGCTTTCCTTTGGCCTATCCATAATTCATATGAGTTGTTCACACTAGATACAGGCTAGAAGTCACATGTAGGACTCGTAACATATTGAGATGTTGAATTAAACAGATGTAAATCAAGATTTTGAGATTATGAGAAAAGCTTTGACTTACCAGGAAGATTTTTACTTGTCAAATTCCTGGTGGAAATGGGCCTCCCTAGGTTGCAGACATTTGTTATTTTGTAATTTGTAAGAATTCGAAATGAATATACCTTAAAAAAGAATTCATCCAAACAATATATTTATAATTAATTTATATATATATGAAACAATATATATTATATATATTAATTTATATACTATATATAATTCATTTCTAAATATTTCCAAGTGAATGGTCATGGATTTCCTAATTGCAAACGGTGCTGATCAATACTGTTTGCATCATGAGAACCACAGCCAATGGATCAAAGAGACTCTCGGATGAAACTAAAGTAAGTGTTTGTTTTTAATGTCCGATTCCCCAAGTAGGCTCCTATTGTCCTTGACTCTGCTAACTTCCACTGTTGATTGGAGGTCCTTGGTACAGTGTAGACCATGCACACCCCCTGCCAGTAAGTAGCTTCTACAAAGAGCATGATATGCATGGAGGTTCACTCTATCTTCCCAGATCCCACCCACTATCAGCTGTGTTTGATGGAGTGAATACACTTGGGGAGAAGAAGAAGAAGAACAGGTAGACTAAATCTTTTAGCATGTTTGCTACTAACAGTGCCATCCAATCACCTACTCTCAGGCAGTTTCTCACCTCGATTCATGTGACTCTGTTGACTCTCAAGACCTAATATGTGAACTTTAAAACCAGCAATTGTTCAGGGCAAGTACTTGGCTAATGGTCTAATGGCTTCTAAACAGGAGAGAAAGTGTGCACCGGTATCTGCATTTGTATGAATATTCGCGTCAAGACTGCATAAACACACCAAATCCTACTGGGCCTTCAGAGTGCCTGTAGTCTGACTCACAATAGGCTGTGGGTATAAGTCTGCCATTGGCCAACTGTTTCAGTTGGAATTCTCCTGCCCTTCTGCTATCTGCATCCGTTTACACTGCAAGGGCACCATAGATGCATGCTGGGCTTAGCACCACCCAAGGCGATTGTTTGAAAGAAATACAAACAAGCCAGAGTGTTTTCCCCCTGTAGCAGAATGATAATGGTTTCAGCCAGAGCTTTCTCCAGTGCTGCCAAGTAAAACCAAGTGTGGCGCTATGCAAAACTAGAGTGACCGGGACTAAATTGTGATCCAATTGTGAATGTTTAGCAGTTCCAACGTGGATTTTATTATTTGGTGTGTAATATACAACAATAGATATATAATGAATAGATCCTGAACTTAAATTGAATTACTGTTGGTTATATTAAATCAAGACAGTGTAGACTTATTATGCAACATTGCTTGCCATCACCAGGTGGAGACAAATAGCCATGTAGCTCTGCTAACTCTTTGGTATTAGTTCTATCCATCAATTTGTATCCTATAGAAAAAACAAGAGATAACTGAGCTAACACACACAGTCACTATGCATGTTAAAATGCCCACAGCTGTATTTCTTTTTAAATTAAAATCATAAATGAAGGGTAAAGTGTATGTATGAATAGAAAAAGTCAGTTAGTTCAAAATCCTAATTGGCAAATGTCAGAATAATACAAAAAGGAAGACTGAATGAGACCAAAAGTAATACAAATAATAATAATACAAAATTAGTTTGCACTGTAGCATTGTCAGCTGTGGTCCTCTGCTTATTGAATAAGAAATGGAATAAATAACAGAACAGACACATAGAAATCACCAATGAACCTGGGGAGACACATGTGGTGGGTATTATATAAGGTGATTCCAGGGTAATGTATGAAAGCATGTATAAACTATCATCATTAACAGTAACAAGAGGGCAATCAAAGCCAGCATACATTTTCACAACCTGTTATTTATGTGTGAACACACATCTAAATAACGTAACTTTAAAAGTCATTCTTAGTAATAAGATCATTTCTATTACAGAGCGACAACAACTGTAACACTGAATAACCTATAACACTGATGGATCATCAACAGAAGAAGGGTGCAACAAGAAACCATCATCTGTAAAACTCACGTATGAGAGCTGGTGAAGAGAATTTCAGAATTACATTTCAATACACAGGTTGTGTATGAACTATTAAGACTGAGTTGTACATGCTGAACAACGCCTGTGCTAATGAAGGGTGAAAGACATATGTCCACAGACTCATGAGATCTGTGTGAAATTTGAGCAAAACTCCACTGAAGTTTATTATGGGCACAGACAAGAAACAGACATGCTGGATCATCATTTTATTAGGTGTATGTGCTGACAGATTTGTATTGTAAAAAATATTAATATTTGTAGTTGATCATGTCAGTTATTTTTATGTTATTACATTACATTTAGGCATTTAGCAGATGCTTTTATCCAAAGCAACAGTTGAATCTATGGCTCATTTTTTAGATGTGCAAAGTAACCAGTGACTTGCTGTCAGACAAATGGAGCAGAGTAAAATCTACAATATTCCCTCTGTAATGTAAGTAGAGTATAAGGTAAATACATATAGGATTATCAAAGTATAACTCCCTCAAAAGGATAAGGTACAGCATCTGAGCAGGACAATAGCTGAGGTAATATCCTTCATATTCTTTCTGGAAATGCGTGTTAACGTAAATTTATGACAAATAAATTGAATATTTAGACGTATCTTTTTAGTGTCAGGTCCTACCGTTCAAAGGAGGGTATGGGTGGTCTGGAGGGCTTTGACACAAAACCTCAGTATTACCACATGACTACACCTATATGGCAGGACATGTTCACTGTGCTAAATTGTGGCCAGATTCTCACAGGGATAGTTAGTGGTAGTGTCTATGAATTAGTGTCTCAGTCAATAAGTGAAACCCATGGTGGAGGACTGTGTGCTCCTGGCTATAAAGCCTCATGTGGACCTAAATCTTTTTGAAAAAGCATGGCCAATCACTCCAGCACCTACCCAATTCACTCCAGCACCTACCCAACCAATGGTATAACTTCATCACTCAGCCTGGTCTTGAGTACATGTACTTAGTTACTTAGCACCCCTTAACATCATTTCAGACATTTTGTGACTTGTCCAGGTCAAGAATGGAGACACCACATAGATCGTGCTTTTGTGTCCCAGGGGATGTTTTATTTTGAAAAAGACCGCGTGTATTGTGAAGGGGAGGCACTCGCTGCTGCACACAAGATCGTGTTGGTCCATTTAAAGAGGCCGCTGACAGACCTGAGAGCGGAGCGGAGCGGAGGCTGGCTGTCCTCATGAAGAGCGCAGGCTTCTGTCAGGCGGTCCGGGGCAGTGGCTGAAGACGTCCTCTGCCTGGTGTCCATAGGGTTGGAACAGACTTAACAGTTGGATTTTGTACACCCTGGAGACTATTCGTCTCAATGTGTCCTCAAATTAGGAACAAGTTGCAACAGGATCCGAGAAATACAGGCAAGTTTCAAATTTTTCCAAAAGTCACCGGCTACTGGAGTCACACTGGATCGCGGTATGAGCAGCGGGGGGCGCTGGATGGGATGACTGTGTTTCATACACAGTGAGCTGAGTGTTGTCGTAGAGGAATGCAGCAGACACATTCCTGTCTGGGGCAGATAGACGGCGCAGCACGGCTTCCCATCGTTAAGGTAAAGATAAAGCTTTATTCCTCTCGAGTCTCATAAAAACTGGGCTGCTTGTTCTGCATTTGCATCACAGAAAAAGGGTTTTAGAGGTATGGTTCCTCCCTTCCACGCCGTGCTGTGGGCTATTATACGGCATTATCTCCGCACAACTTGTGGCTTCCCGTAAGTGAATTGGCTTCAGTTCAGCTTCCTCTGCTGGTTGGAAATCAGAAGATGAGCAGTATGATGATGGCTCTATGGCACACTGAATGTAGCCTAGTGTCAGGCAGCACGATGGAGCTCAGACTCGATCAAAGTGCTTTCCAGCACACACTGCTCTTTTGGGTATCCGATCATTCCTGTGTAATGAAATGAGATGACAGTAAGCATCTATTCATTCCTCAGGTACAGCCTTAATGCTCCACTAACACAAACTTGTGTGCGGGCTGCTGAATGCAGTCTAATCTTTTCCCCTTCTGTGGACATGTTTGTGTTACTGCAGTCATTTAACAAGAAAAACGAGCCTCTCAAATGCAACACAAACAGCTGCACAACATCACATATAAAATGTATAGCTGCAGTTTATGCTGATGATCATAACAATGATAAATTCATATTTTTTTTGATTCATTAATGATTTGCTTGGTAAACAAATAAAATGTCAGAACATTGTGAAACATTTGTGTCAGTTCCCAGAGCCCAAGTTGACATATTGACCAGGGGATGTTGAGCGGACCTCAAATGGCATACATATGATTAATGTGGTGAACTTAACAAACACAACTGCTGTGATGCTAGCTATACTATCTTGCTAACCTGAATCGTTTTTTATTATTTATTTCAGTCAAATTAAGCATGGCTCCTTTGGTTAGTAGTTTCCCAGGTGGTGTTAATAATGGAAAATCCATTTTTGCTGGGGTAGGTTGGGGGGCTTTAATTATTCACAGTGTCTGAAGGGGGCATGAGAGAAAAAGGTTTTGAACCCCTGATCTAACCCAAAGAACCAAAACCATATGTAGATTTTTGATGAAATGTGAGGAGGCCCAGCCCCATCTGTACATGAATATTTACACAAGGAAGGAGGAGAAATTACTTATTTGTGAGGTGTCTGGCACTCAGCGTAGTAACATCATGGGACATTCATTGTAACATGCTCAGGACCTTACAGTAATTGCAGTTTTTCCATTTCACTCACTTGAACTGGAGGAGAACAGCACATGTGTGTGTGTTTCTCTACTTTTGTTTGTACCTCATTGGATTTACAAGCTCCCCACAGACATGGAAGGTTTGGAACAGTTTCACTCTAATTACTTTCAGTGGTGAATAACATTGAAAAAGGACTGTGTGCGGTAAACAACCACTGACTAATAGGTGACCAATGTGAGTTAAAACAGGGCTAAATGAACATCACACATGGATGTCTGGAATCCTGAAGCAAAGTGTAATGACTCTGTCATGCTAAAATACACAAGATACAATGCTTTTCAAAAGAAAAAGAAAAGTATTTGTTGCATCTATAGCAAACTCCTACTCTTAAGCCAGATGTGTGCTTCTATGTCAGAGTGCTGCAGAGGCTGTGCTCAGAGGCTCTGAAGCTCTGCCAATCTGCCTGGGTGATGTATATGTCCTGAAGAAGTGAGCTGCAGATTTTGGCTTGGGCAGCTACTGAAATACAACATGGAGACCACAAAGAAGTGTTGCGGCTTGTCGAGATTGTTGTTATTTATGGAGCTATTTTTGTGTCTTTTTTAAGCAGTAAAAAAAATGGTTTGAGAAACCTAAACAAACCCTAAAATTTAGCTTGGGAATCTAAAAGTTTTGCTTGCAAATCTAAAAGTTTTACTTACGAATCTAAAAGTTTTGTTTGCGAATCTTAAAGTTTTTCTTGCGAATCTAAAAGTTGTTGTTCCGGTTCCGCTTCAAAACAGCCTCTCTCGTTAACTGACGGCATGTTGCCAAGCTGTCACTCCGATCAAAACTGGCCAATAGAAACGTGTCATTCATCTTTCAGCGTAGGTCCCGCCCACGGAATAAGGCAGAACCGGAAGCAAAACTTTTAGATTCGCAAGCAAAGCTTTAGGGTTCGCAAGCAAACTTTTAGATTTTGCAAGCAAAACTTTAGGGTGTAAGCAAAAGCAAAAGCAAAAGTGTGGAAAGTTTCTCTCTCAAACCATTTTTTTGACTGCTTAAAAAAGAAACAAAAATAGCTCCATAGTTATTGAAGACAACATCAAGCAAGGCTCTGCTGTTTTATATTTTGTGATCGAGCAACCTCTTTATCACAAAGTGAAGGATATCACTGCGAATCTACTGAAACACCTTAACAGGGAAGCTTACATTTGAATTTAGTCATAATGTGTTTGCCAAGTTACTTATAATACTTATATACTATATATAAGTTGTATAAGGTTGCCAGAGCTGCCTATTACCTCATACCTATCTTTTCCAGTTTTTGAAAAAAACATGACATCCTTAAGCCAATAAGAGGCAGTTAGGTCTGGATTTCCTTTGACATTGAAAATGGCATTATGCAAACAAAGATGTGAAGGCTAACATGTCTTAACTGAATGGGCTCCAGGTCAACAGTTCTTAATTTTAGTCCTAAATATATTGCACATGAACACTAAATAGTAAGAAAGTAAAATAAATTGTATAATATTGAGCACAACAGGAGCATGAACAAGCATGACATCTACTGCAAAAACCTTGTGCAGAACTAGGCTCAAGTTAGGCTCAAGAAGAGCTTTTATGGGTCCTATCCTCCAGTCATCAACCGTTGATGCCCAGCTGGTGCTCTCAAGCAGCCCGTTCAACTCAGCAACAAGAGCTGGTCGGAGATCTTTGAGATCAGTTACTTTTGTTTAGGGTTTAAATGAAAAACATCTACCCAGGGCTGCTTAGGGCGCCATCAAAGGTACTTTTAGAAGACTCTCAAGCATCCACACCCAGTTGTTGCATCCTATGTATATGATAACTGTAGAAACACATGGCCAATCCTGGACTGGTCTTGCTGTCCTTTAATTAAAGGCACAAAAACTAAGCTGATCAAACATTCATCCAAGCAACATGCAATTACTGAATTTCAAATTGTAATCCCTTTTGCTGCCTGTTATTGCCAAAAGTAATCACATTCCTGTAACAGGTTCATCAGTAATTTATTAATGCCCAACAGTGGTTGTAACATGTCAGTATGGAAACATCTTGTAAGGGATGAACCATTAACCAAATATTTTCACAGTTTTGACAGATACTGTAACACATGTTTATGTTTGCACTTTTCTTGTGGTAGTGGTGTGTATTGCTGCTACCACCAGTGGACACCTGTAAGACATTTTCACATCGTACACACAGTGGCTTTAAATTTGTTCAAAATTTAAATAGATATAGCCTAATATGGTGAAAATAACAATAAAAATGCATAATTTTGTACTTGCAATCAAGAGATGATTCATTAAGCAGAAGCTTACAGTTTGAAAAAGATACGCTGATTGATGTATTATGCTCCTCTAGATACAGACTCATACATTTAAATTAATGTATGCAACATGTAGATACACTGTTATAGTTTCATTAACTCTTGAAATGTCCTCACTCCCAAAGTCCTCTGACAGGGTGTAACCAGGAGCAGAAGTTCTGGATTGACCTGTGCCATGAAGACCCAGAAGGGAGCTTCACCTTCCTGCCGACGGATGTCTCGCTTTGCCTTACGAGGCAGAAACAAGAAAGATGGGGTGGTCCAAGGCAAGCTTCGCATCCGCTCCATGCCTGGAGTTTTTCTGGTTTTGGGGGTCATCGTGGTTGTTGTTGGTACAGCTCTGGCTGTGGCAGGATACTGGCCCTACCGGATATCGAGATCATCCATCGTGGGAGCTGCACACGGGGAAAGTATCTCTGAATCCCAGACTTCTGGCTGGATTCTGGGAACTAAGGGCCTCCTATCCACAGCCAGCCTCATCCACAGTGAGCGGATGAAGCTGCTGGGACCTGTTATCATGGGGGTGGGACTCTTCATCCTCATATGTGCCAATACAGTCCTGTATGAGAACAGGGACAGAGAGACTCAGATGCTGCTGGCTCAGATGCGCAGTGTAATCTGCTCTGTGTCTGCTGCTGTTCCCTCAGCGGACCTTAAAGAAATAGCTGCAGCCAACTCGATGGCAAAGCACTACCAGTGGGTAAGCAGTTTACCAGCTGCTCATCTCAACATTCTCTGTTTGCAGGAGCTGGCCAGCTCTGAGCCCCTGCTCCAGACCAGACTCCCCAGGCACCAGGAGGACAGCGTGGAGGGCATCTACCAACAAGCTGTTCTCCAAACAGAAGCCCTTCACCACCAGGAGTCAGAGTCTCCGCCTTGCCTCCATTCCTCCCACTCCAACTCATGTAATTCCAGTCAGACAGACTTAACCACACAGTCCGGTGCTGAGCACAGGGCCAGTGCCAGCTTCAATGAACAGCCCACCACACTTGTCCAGCTCAACAATTGCCTGGTGTCTGCCAACTCCATGTCCACCCTGGGGGTGGACACGCTGGATATCCCAGCTGCCCAGCCGAGGCGCTGCCACAGTATGAGCTACAGGACTAACACTTACATAGCCCAAACTGCTGTGTGGCTGGAGCAAGGACTCTATACACCTGTAGAGGAGGGTCAAATAAATCAGCCAGTAGTCACAAGGAGAGAGGCTAGTGCACAGGTTTGTGTGAACATCCCCTGGCAGGTTGTGGATGCTGCAGAGGAGCAAACTCACCGAAGCTGGCCTCGGCTAGACCTGGGCAGCGGGAGACGATACCTGAAACTAGAGAACAAAGAGGACTCAGTGGACAAACTGCTGGACCAGTTAGAGCAGCAGTGTACTCAGTGGGATAAGAGTTTTGGCTCTGGACCTTTCCAGTGATATGTGCTTTAGCTTTACAGTTTTGAGGGCACTTCAAGATACAAACACCCTGACAACCAAGGTATAATGATATTTTCCCCTGGATTCTAAAACTGCATCATATTTTTGGTTGGAAATTGTGGGCAGAAAGACACTGAGTATTTCTCACAAGGATCTCAGTTCTCAATCTTAAGTGGAATATTGATACACAGAGGTTATGGTCTTTGCTTTGCTAGATTTGGCAGATGTTTTATATAATTGAACGAGAGAACAATATACAGACCCTACACTGTCACAGATCAGTACAGCAATTTGACAGACTGTTTACTTCTGCAGCTTGGGTTTGCAGCATGCGAGAAATTCACTTGTATCTTGGCTTTGCCTTTTTCCAGGACACAATGTGCACAACCTAGTGAAGAAGAGCTAGACGGATGCAGGAGAACCTGCAGGAGATTGTTTTTACTGTGCAATCGATTTTTAACCAACCTACCTGGTCCCATAAAGTGCTAACAGCTCTTGACAAATGCAACCACTATATAAAAATTTGACTTTTTTTACTCAGCTGAGGTCCCAATCTCCAAATGCAATGCATGGCAGTGATGTACAGTATGTCACATCTTAACACTTATGCAGATTAATGTAATTGATGGTTTTATGTGTATAAGAAGTAATGATAGTTAAAGGATAATTCCGGTTTATTTTAACAGGGGTCCTATTTTCTTAGGTTAGGCTATTATTTCTGCAGTATCAGTTACGGCTGAGATCTGGGAACACAATGATGTTACTACAACTGTAATAATTATACCGCTTCCCTTCGTTTTTGTATAGACAGATTATTATGACCATCGGTCCTGGGCACTATTTTCACTCAGTGCCCTTACCGACACAGGCATAGACACAAATGTGTGAGCACCCCCAGCACACAGGACTTCAGTACACAACAGTACATGGCTTGGTTACCCTCACACACCATGTGTTAGCCTATATTGCACTTATTTTGGTATATTGTGTTTTACTCAACATACACCATCATACTTTTTTATCATTAAAAGTAAAAATGTAACCATATGTGAATAATGAGTGATGAAATAAAACATGGCCCTACTGTGAAAGAACACAGCTACGATCACACAGCTAAACATAGAACTAAATTTAACCAGAATAAAAATATTTTACGTAGACCACTATGTCTGAGTCAGTAATAGCATGTTCAGGTGTCTGTGTCATCCATGACATAACCTTAGTTCAGTAGTTGTCATGTTTTTAGTGGTGTTTAATCCTTGATATTTTGTTAAATATATCAGTAAATGTACATCATGCTTCCAAATAAGTCAGGTGGAAACACTTAATTAGAAGTTCCCCTATTTAGCATATAAGTAGTATATAAACATTTAATACATGGTTTATAACACTATAATATAGATGTAAGTAGATGTACGCCAAGTGTTTATTATAACTAACAGCTCCTCCTGGGCACCCATAACTGACAAAATGGTAAAACACAGATGTAAAAATATAAAATGTGTCTTCAAAAGAGAGGTTATAATTATTGACAAATACTCTATGTTAATAAACATTTAAAATGTCCTTATAGCTGTGTACAAATAGTTTATTTTAAACAAAATGAAATAAATTAAAAAGTAATATATAAGCGACCGCCAACCCTGGGATTAATGGACGATCCGCTCTACCTCCTGAGCCACAGCTGTGCTAAACTGTAGTGTGTAATTAACCACACTTGTCTGATCTACTGACTACTGGTGTTTTGTGACCTGTCCAACTCCTTTTTATTTGGTTTTATTAGTAAGAAAGATGGCCAAAACTATGAAAATAAGACCCCAAAAAACGAAATTTTTCTTAATAATGAGGGAGACTTTGTTGTCCTTGTGATTGATGCAATATTAGCTGGTGTTACTGTGTGTTACTGCATACATCTGGGTATGTGTCAGGGAGGGATGAGAATATGAATCAGAGTCTTGTAGCCTCCCCCTCCCTTCACACCATGTGCAGATATGTAGAGGTGAAACAACAGTCTTACTCTGGTTTTCTTTGTCTGTGCTGTCTGCTCTGTATGCCATGTGTGACACTGTGTGTTTTTAATGTATATCAAGCAATATGAGAGGTCTGACAGAACAATCAATGGCTGTGTCTTGCCCTGTGTTGACCACCAAATTAAATAACATTGCCATGCCTGTGTTGCAAATATAAGGCAAAGCAAAAGCAACTCCTGTTTTCTGTCGTCTCATGTATTCAAGCTGTCAAGCTAATGGCACCTGGTTGTATATGTATGTAGCATATAATTATCTCTCAACAATGAAAACATTGTTGGCCTCAGTGGTCCAGCTGGACCAGCGAGACCCACATTCAGGTTATCACCTAATGAATGAAAACGCGAGAAATAGATTTTTTCCTCTGTCACAAAGGTGCTGAAATTTTGTCAGCTTGATATTCTGAAGCGGTCCTGAGCAGGGATGGGGTGGAGTGGCAGGGGGGAATGCACTAAATTTAAGATATAAGATTTGTGGTTCCTTCTGGGCAGGTATGCAGTCCCTCGCAATCTCTTCTCATTTAATTGGTAATGTGCAAGATGGCTTCTGGGTTGCTAACAGCTCATAAAGCCAGCAGGCAGGACCTCTGCCCTCTGCAGCAACAGCCCAGTAACATAGAAGATTACATGTCTGCAGGAGGGCAAAAAGTTGCAGATGTGAAAAATCTGGGACATCTTTCAAGCTTTCACCACACTGCCAACCAAAACAGAGCAAAATTAGGAACAAGAGGTTCCTGTAATGAATGGCTTTATTGGTTCAAGATGCAGCCCAGATAATTTGGACTGGCACATAATTGTTGCTGTCCATTAGCTAATATACCCAATGCATTAGTATCTGGCATGCAGGGATTAGTAAAACTGTGGCATCTACAGAATGATGCAAGAGCAGGATAATTACAGTGGGTACGGAAAGTATTCAGACCACTTTACATTTTTCACTCTTTGTTTTATTGCAACCATTTGCTAAAATCAAAAAAGTTAATTTTATTTCTCATTAATGTACACTCAGCACCCCATCTTGACAGAAAAAAAACAGAAATGTAGACATTTTTGCAAATTTATTAAAAAAGAAAAACCGAAATATCACATGGTCATAAGTATTCAGACCCTTTGCTCAGTATTGAGTAGAAGCACCCTTCTGAGCTAGTACAGCCATGAGTCTTCTTGGGAATGATGCAACAAGTTTTCCACACCTG
>JAVQJL010081306.1:0-11370 GCA_036024295.1 Nannoperca obscura | reverse complement strand
TTTTTTCATTTATGATTAGTTTTAACTATTGCTTTCTTTTTATCCTTTTAATACATTTTATCTTTTAAAACTGCCTTTTTATGTATATTCATTTCCTTTTGTTTGAATTATGATTATATAGTTTTTTTGAGTTTCTTTGAATTGCATCCGTGTATGAAAGGTGCTATATAAATAAACTTGCCTTGCCTTGCCTATTGGGGACGTCATTTTCTAAGAGATCTGATTGGTCAGTGGGCGTGCAGCATCAGTTACCATGGTGATTTGAAGTTCAGACCTCTGAAGACACGTTACCTTTCCTGCCCACGGTGAAGTTCTCCACCACACACTCCCCGCTGTCGTCCAGCAGCTCCGCCAGGTCGTCCATGGAGGGGATGGTGTAGTAGCCCACACGGGTCAGAACGATGCCTGAGACAGCAGACAGGGGGCATCAACAACAACATCATCATCAACAACAACAACTCTTCTCAGCAGCAGAAATGCGACAGCTGGTTTGTAAGACGGACACGCGAGTTTATTATCTAAACCCTTTCCAGCAGTCTATCATGTCCAGCCCATCAGGCAGCAGGTCAGGGTGTTTCTGACCTGCTGGGTGAGGAGACTGCTGGGACTCCTGCTGCTCCTCCTCCCGCTCCTCCTGCAGAGACTCCTCCCCCAGAGACGCCGACACGTCCTCGCTGCTCAGCTGAGGATTCAGAGAGAATCAGAGTTCACACTCAAGCTTCAGCGTTACTTTGTTTAGAGACAGAAGCAGTGAGTCCACAGGTCCGGGTCCGACCCGGCTGCTGACCTCCAGGCCGTTCCTGGCCGGTTTGTGCATGTTGAGCTCGCTGATGGTGTCCTGCAGGCTGCTGTGGAGCCGCCCCTGAGGGATCGGCTTGGCGATGGGGTTCACGTAGAACTGTGTGACCTCCGGGTCGTCGTCCACCTGGCTGCTGGGGCCCGGCACCTCCTCCTCCTCCTCCTCCTCCTCCATGTGACTGCAGGCAGGGAGAACAGGTCAACACACACCTGACAGGTAAACAATACTGGTCCAGTAGAGACACACACACACACACACCTGTGTCCGTTGTGTGGGTACTCTGACGGAGACGCCAGGTCTTCCGTGTCCTTGCTGAGCGGGCTGCTGTACTGACTGCTGTTCAGGTTCTTCAGCACAAGTTTCTTGATGCTCTTCCTGTGGACACACACACACACACACACACACTTAACTCTGTTCTCTGATGAAGACTATAGTCTGTAAAACTTGAGCAGTGTTAAAGCCTCCAGCAGTCCTCTGGGTACCTGGGGATAAAGGCGCCGTTGGTGAGCGACGGCTCGTCGTCGTCCAGGCCGTCGAACAGCTGCGACTTGGAGGCCCCCGAGGACGTTAGCGCTTTGGGGCGGACCCTGGTGGCGGGCCGGGGGGTCAGCTTGTAGTGGGTGGGCGTGGTCAGAGCCTTCTGGGCCGTGGGATTGGTTGGTTTGAGACGCTGTGAGAACAGAGGAGGGGTGAGTGACGGGTCACATCCAGCAGGGTGCCACACGGCAGCAGACTCACCTCCTCCTTCTTCTTGGGGTCCGACAGCTGGTTCCTGAACAGCGGAGAGTCTCCGTACGGAGAGTACGCCAGCACGCTCAGCTGCTGCTGCAGCAGGGCCTGCTGGGCCGCCGCGGCACTCGGGTCTGTCAGCGCTGGACCACAACAACACAAGTCAACGTGTGCAGCGACAACAACAACGTCAGAACGACACGTCTTCATGATGCTTCACATTAAACTCAGTTCAAGGAAAACGAAAAAAGACCTGAAAGTTTTGTGTTGAGCTTAAAGAAAAAGTACTGTCTGTCTCTCTCTGATACTGTCTGTCTGATACCGCCCGTGTCTCTGCCGACCAGCCTGACTCTCTGCCTGTCTCCCTCTCTCTCTCCCCGCCCGTCTCTCTGCTCACCGACAGGCTGCTGCTGCGCTCCGAAGCCCAGGCTGCTGGTGCCGCTGTTGAAGCAGGTGGCTCCGAACGTCCCCATGGTTCCCAGCGTGGCCCCCAGTTTGTTCTGGTTGTTCCCGAACAGAGACGTCTGTCCGGCGCCGACTGCTGAACACACAGATTAATCAGTGTTACTGTCTCCAGCACAGAACAGAGTGACCCGCCCCGGTGTTGCTCCAGTACCTGTCCCGAAGCTGGTTCCCAGTCCGGTTCCCAGTCCTCCGGTCGCCGGCTTGTTCCCGAACAGACTTGCTCCTGCAGGGTTCGCACCGAAACCTGCACCGGGCCAGAACCCAGAACACTCGTCAGTAATCAACGTGTCTACGTGTACCCATGTAGTCATAGCAACAGCGGTTTAACAGAACAGAAGGTTAATTGAAAAGCAGCACGTGACTCGGCTCCACTCTGAACCCCCATACACTCACCGAAGGTGGAGGTGTTGGTTCCGGTCCCCAGCGTGAGGGCGGGCTTGTTACCAAACAGTCCGGTGCCGGTGCCGAAGGACGGGGCGCTGGTGGTGGTGGTGCCGAACCCGGCCGTCTTATTACCGAACAAACTCTGCTGTGACAGATGACACAGACGTCAACACGGCGCCCGCTCACACAGTAACACGCTGGTTCTGACTCGTGTTAATACGATGGTTCTGAAGGACACTCGGTCCGGTTACTGGATTTATCAGTTGATTAAGTTTCTGTTCTGGTTTGTACCTGCGTGGCGACGTTTCCAAATCCCGCGTTGGGTTGTCCGAACAGCCCGGTTGCCGTCCCGAAGCCAGTGGCGGTGCTCGTTTGAGCGGCGCCGAACAGCCCGCCGGCCGGCTGGGCCGCCGCCGTGTTCCCAAACAGACCCTGAAGCACAGGAGAGGCCTGTGAGACTCAACACGCTGTTCAAGTCCTGGACGCAGGGTGGCTTGTTGTAAAACCAGACTGAGCTTATTATTGGATGGCTGCTGCGCGTAGTTCTCACCATGCTGCTGGTGTTGGCCTGGCCCATGGTGTTGGTGCTGCCGAAGGAGAAGCCGGCGCTCTGTGTGGTGGTGGCCTGTCCGAACGGCTTGAAGAGGCTGCTGGCCTGTGGCGGCGCCGGCTGCCCGAACAGACCTCCTGCTGTGGTGCCGAAGCTGCCGGCGGCTGCTGGAGACACAAACACAGCGCATCGCTCAGCCGGTTCTGATCGACTACAGCTCATCAGGAACGTGGACCTGCAGTGGGTTCCACTCACCTGCGGGTCCAAAGGTGCTCTTGTTCTGCCCGAAGGAGAAGTTGGTGTTGGAGGCGGAGGAGCCGAACAGGCCGGTGGCGGCGCTGGACGTGGCCGTGGCCGGTCCGAACAGACTGCCCGTCCCCGCTGCCATCGGGTTGGTCGGGCCCTTCCTGCCCGCCTGGTAGTCCTCCAGCCTCAGCTCCTGCAGGAACAACAAGAACCAGACTCTCTTCACTCTGATCCCTCGTGTTCAGTTGTGTAACGTCAGCGACGTCGCTCCACCGTTAAAACTCTGTTCCTGTTATTGATCCAATCTGCTCGCTCACCTCCAGGGATTTGTTCTCATACTCCTTCATGGCTGTGATGCACTGGTGCTTGGTGTTGATGCTGGTGGTCACGCCCGCCTTTACCATGGTGTCACTTCCTGTTGGAGGCTGAAACAAACAAAGAAAAAAGATGTAGAACACGCTGTGTGTTTGGTGTCTGCTCACACGCAGAGTTAGCATGTAGCGCCGCCGCGACACATGGCAGGAAGCGAGCCGGGTTCGTACTCACGTTGAATTTGACGGTAGTTCCCGGCTGCTGTGCGGCGGAGAAGCCCGAGCCTCCAAAGAGGGAAGCTGTTCCACCAAAAGGGTTGGAGGTGGTGTTGGTGGCCCCAAACAGCCCGCCGCTGCTGGTGCTCGTCCCAAAGCCTGGAGGACACGGTGGGAGGGAGACTTCTTCAGGCCGATCAGACGTTTCATTAGATAAACAAATCAAATTGACAACTGGACTGAGCGGTTGGGAAACTGAACGGCAGCAGTGGGTTACAGTTATTTCACATGTTTGTGTAAGAAGAACATTTCACACGTCTTTGCTTTACGGTTTGTTCTGGAACTCAACAGCCAGCTGTTTGTCAGAAGCAGGTTTCCATCACAAGAACATTTAAAGGTGTGAACAGTGAAGTAAGGAGGGTTCTCACTTCCAAAGGAGGTGGGTTTGTTGGCACCGAAAGCATTGCTCTGCTGGGAGAAGAGTCCGCCGGTGGTGCCTGTCCCGGTGCTGCCGAACAGGCTGGTGGTCGTGCCGCTCGCTGCACCAAAGCCGAAGCCGGTGCTGGTGGAGGACGGGGCCGGCTGGCTGAAGGTACTGGACCCAAACAGACCGCCTGCAGGAGACAGGACGGGGTCGGATCAGTACAATGCATGTATTTACACAGCTTATATGGATAAACACAGTGTGCATGGATCTAACGGACCTGTCTGCTAAGTTACATCTTGTTGGATTAATCTAAAACCTTATCAGGAAGGGCTCACGCGTGCAGGACTGAGACGCTCAACAATACAAAGGTCTAACAAGAGCGAATGAGACAAGAGCCCACAAACCAGGTTTATTCTGTGTGGGACCAAACAGTCCTCCAGCGTTGCTGGTGGTCCCGAACGCAGACGTCCCAAAGCCTCCCGTCGTCCCAAAACCTGCGTCTGCAGTTACAGAGATCATGTGAGCAGAGGACATGACACATGCTGATGCTTTGAAATCACCAGGAACCTCTCTCAGACCGCCTCCCACTAACACCCGGACCCCTGAGCTTCATTAGGATCTAAAATCACAGAGGATTCACCTCGTCGTCCTTCTGTCATGCTGCCAATACATGTGAACTGATCAATGACTTGTGATTACTGGGTCGTCACTTGTTCTGTTAAATTCAGAGTTTGCTGAGCATGACGTCTGTTTGGACCATCGTCTACTAACTAAAGTAGAGATGTGACAGGATGTGGAGCAAAGGGAAAATAAAATCAGCCAATCTCAAAATCTGGATTCTGAGGTAGAAACATGAGCTTCCTCACAGTAAAACTACCTGCTCTCTACTTTAAATGTCCGGGAGTCGAGCTCGTCTGTGAGGAACAACTCGCCTGGGAATGTTGGAGGTTCGACTAAATAAATGGAAGCACTTACTTTGCTGCCCGAAGGTAGAAGAGGTGCCAAACCCCGCTGTCCCTCCCCCGAAGGGAGTACCGAATGACTTGTTGAACATCTTGCCCTGCTAGCAGGACCACATACGTCTTCTGTACGAGACAAAGCACAACATCTACTCATTACACTGTTCAAATAGCTGCATTCATCTCATTTTATTTATTTATTTATTCTGCAGTGGCATTGCAAAACTATGAGGACATATTATATTTAGCCAAAGCGCCACTTTAGATGGTACATAACATCAAATCCTGTTCAGTTATAGAGGCCTTAATAGAAGACAGTGTCACAGTTTAAATCCCAAAATTAAGAGTTTATTTAACATTTATTCAATCTTAAACTCCAATTAAAGTCGTTGGTGAAACATAAAGTGTACATTTGTGGAACAGGTGATCTGTGTGGGCGTCCTGTACAACACTCTCTGTTTCGGTGACACTTCTCAGGTGGAAACATCAGTTTAGAGACTGAAGAGAACCTGTCGACGCTCCTCTCCACAGATCTAACAACACCACATATTAAACAGCACACATTCTTTTCTTCCAGCTGTTCCGCTGTCAGACACGGGTGTAGTTTCTGGTTGATGTTATGTTCACTGAATCTGTTTAAAAGTAAGACCCTCCTGCCTGAACACCGGGACCCTCACCCGGAGGTCTGGCTCCCGGCTCCACGTGCAGCTGCCCGGGCTGTGCCACTAGTTACAGACACACTACGTTACCGGCAAACCCCTGCTGGTGTGTGTGGAGTTAAAACACAGCAGGAAACCGAGCCCGTCGCCCAGCGGGTCAGAGCCGGACAGAACCAGTTATAAGCCATCAAGCTAACACTGACATGCTGCTAGCATAATGTCTGCGTCGGCTAACAACAACATGTTAGCTTTATTGATTAACCGCACACACAATGCTATCAGAAGGTCACCTGTTCCTTACTAACTAACGTTTAAATGGTTATAATCGATATAAAACACCTTATTAGCGGATATTTGCCGCCACACGAACAGCTGCTAGTTACAAGTTACGTGCGTCAAGCTAATGCTAGCCAGCTAGCTCCCCCGATAACTACTTAGCGTCGCTACGTAAACGTTAGCAAAACAACAGCAAGACAAAAGAATAACTATTACTTCCACAAACGTTTACCGTTAACAACGTTGCCACTGACGTCCGGTTTCTTTAACGACCGTCCTCCTACAATGTTAAAGACACGGAGCCCAAAACGTTCAAAGATAAAATGATCTTTAGCTGAACTTCGGCATAGCCGGATAGCTTCGTCAGCGAGGAGGGAAAACCACCGACCCGCAACCGTCACCACGCAATTTTAAACGTCATACGTCATGACGTCGACGACGCGAGTGCTGGAGAGGCATGTAAATACATAAATATATTGATTATTCTGGCCAAATTCAATTTTTTTCTCTTTAATGTAAAAAAAAGTTTAAACAGAAAACATGAAAACTTTTCAATCTTGTTCCAACAAGTAATTTCCTTCTTCTTCTTATTACTATTGACGTAATAATAGCTTTTAGTGGTTTTACTTAAATATCTCTATATATTTGTGCTCCTGTATGCACAAAACTATTTCCTTTTATTTGAAAACCTGCTTGGTAATAAATCTTCTTCTTCTAAAGTCTGTATATATCAGAATCAGCTGTGCTGTTGTATTCAGTAAAGCAAACGTTTTGGCCACAAACATCTCGTTTTGCAGAAAATCCGGGTTTTCTGTGTAATAAAGTTTATTATTTATTTTAAGGATATAACAAGCAGCCTGCAGGTGGATATAACAAGCTGCAGCTGTCAAAGCTTTCAAAGAACACACAGAAGCAAAATTAAAAGTACATTAACAACTAAGACAGGAAGGTGAAGGGCTGAAGGGAACACCTGCAGCCGGCCTCGGGAGGGCTTTGACAGACAAATTCAAAAACAAAGTCAAGTTTTTCAAGTTTCAAACGTCTATTTGTCACATGCACAAGTCTGTGTGGACAAGTGTGAGAATAAATATAAAAATATATATATGAAAGTAAAATGTACATGCAGTACCAGTGGACACTCCTTCTCATTCAACAAACCTTTATGTTATTGATTCTGGTGCTGAGATGTGTTTCTGTTATAAGCTTTTATGATGTGCAGTGTTACGAGGTCAGATGACAACATGCACATACAAGTTAATTCCTTCCATGTTTCTTAGAGCGAGACGAGAGTTTCAGTCGGCAGCACAGCTGGTACACAAGGACGGGTCTGATGGTCTGGTCTCTGAGGCCGTAGATGAGCGCGCTCATACACCTGGGGAGGATGAACAAACACACGTACAAAAAGATCTGCACACGCACAAACACCACCCGAGTTAAAATCCTGGCCACGGCTGCCAGCAGCGTGTTCTGCATGGTGGAGGAGAGGCTGAGGCCCAGCTGCACCAGATGCAGCAGTAGCGTGTTACGAGCTTTACGGGCTGAAGCTTTGTCTGCGGAGGCTGCCCTGGCTGCTACCATCACCCCGATGTAGGAGGACACGATCGCAGCGCCGGCTGATACAAACAGAAAACAAGTGTAGGCTTTGTCATAAAGATCAGATATTGAAGTAAGAAACATGGCACTGATGGAGCAAATGTCCTTCATCCGCAGGCTCTGCAGTTCTTTGAAGGGAAACTGTAAAAGCAAAAGAAGTCGAATGAGGACGTTCAGTGAACTGAAGGCCCAGAGCACAAGGACCGCCCCGGCCGTGCTCCTCACGGTGACGATGGTGGCGTGCCTCAGCGGGCAGTACACCGCTACATACCTCTCCAGAGACATCACCACCAGCGTGAGGGGGGAGATTTCATTTGTGAGATTACCGAGCATGTTGAGAGCACCGCACACGGGGTACGTCAGCGTTACTCTACAAGCAGCGATGATGTACAGCAGCTGACTCAGTCCCATCTGCACCGTGTCTGCGAGCAGGAGGTTAAACAGAAGGATGTAGCGGGACGTCTCCCGAAACACAGCTTTACTCCTCAAGGTGAACAACATGGTGACGTTCACGAAGAGAAACACACAACATGGCGCTGTGGTCAGAGTGGTGTATAACACACTCTCCAGTAAGCCCAGATACTGCAGCGAGGCAGTGACGTTGGACACAGACTGATTTACAAAGGACATCTCAGAGAAGCAGCGATGACATTAACCAGGTGAAACCAACACAGTGAAAGTTTGTTTCTCCATAACAACAAAGTGATGAGTTTACACACAACATCTCACATCATGCAAACACATTTCCACCTGCAGGCAGCAGGTTGGAGCGAGCAGAGCTGGTCTGCAGGCTCCCACACATTTAGACTGGTTATGAGCTCACGTTTCACATGACTCCATCACATGACTCCATCACATGACAACAGTTCAGGACTAGTCATCCTCTCCCTGGTGACAGAGCAGGTCTGTCTGTGGAGTATTATTTTCATGTGGTGTTCATTACTTTATAGAACGATTCCCACTGCCAGTTACATGGACATCCAGTCTGTCCTGAAGATGCAGCTTCTTACACCACATCTTTACATTTGAACAAACAGTGACCTCTAGTGGCCGGAGTCATCAGGACAGAAGCAACAAGTCCTCGAGGAGGTCTGAAACTAAAAGTTCACCTTGACGTACTTTAACTAACATCCATACTAGTTTTAACCCAACCCGTGATCTGCGACGTTTCACAAAGTTAAACACGTATTTATTATTGTTACCATGGTATTGAAGGTCCTATATTTTATTTTATTTTAATTTATTTTATTTTTTAAATATATTATATATATATGTTGTCAAATGCAATCAGAGTTGTTCTAGAGCTAATATAAACCTGCCAGGCCCTGGATGGTGTCACACAGACAATTCACCCTTTGTGAACTCCTGCATCATTACAAGTATCAGACAAACAGCTGTCCAGATGTGTCCCTGTCTACAGAGTCGTTCTACCGAATGTCTGTTAGACTCAGGATGTAGATGTATTCTTCCACTATGGCCATGCTGCTTCCTGTCCGACAGGAAGTCTGTGATGCACCAGCAGATGAGGTCAGCTGGGAGAGCTTGTCCTGCAGCAGAGCTGAGATGATGGTGTCCACAAACAGGATCCTGGCCGAGGTTCCTGAAGAGCCCCGGTGCTGGAGGATGCATGTAGGTTCATGTTTCCTGCCTCGGGGTCCAGGAGAGGCTCATTGATGGATTTGATGTGGGACAACACAAGAAACTCAAATGACTCCATCACCACAGAGGTCAGGCCACAGGTCTGGAGATGTGGGGTCATGTGGTTCTTGTGTTTTAGGGATGGAGGTGATGGTGGACTGGTCTTACTGCTTTGAAGGGGTTCTGTCTCTTGAACGTCTCCAGTCCCTCTGCAGGACCATCGCTCCTGAGGAGGATCATACTTCATGTGGGACGGACCCTGAGCTCCTGCCGAGTACCATGGCCTCAGACGTGGAGGTGCCACTTCTCCCCCTCTCTGCTACACACTGACTGATCATCCACTGTGCCTGTTCCTGCCACCGTGGGCTCCTCAAAGTGCTGCTTCCCCAATCCCAGGGTCAAAAGTTCTCCTTCCCTTCCTCAGTTAGCATCTTGGCCACCCCGAACCATGTCCTTCATATCACTGTGTAAAGTATTCTTAACTATGAACCTGCGCAAAATGTTGCAGGTCAGCTTTAGACTCAGAAGACACTTATTTTATATCAAAATCTTGTCAAGTGCAGCTTCAAATGGGAAATCACAGTTTCAAACACGTTTCAGGCTCAGACATTCGATAGTGAAGTTACCTTTTCTCTATTTACGTGTTAAACTTTGCCGTAGTTTGTCTCCACAGAGGAACACGTCCTCCCGCCTCCACGCTGATGAACACCCACAGGAGTCATTCATCATGTCAATATTTACTGAACATTAACGAGGAAGGTTTTAATATTTAATGTGCCTAAATGAGTTACCAGGAGACACGAGGTCAGATGGGAGGCAGTGCTCTCTCGTTATCAGCAGCTGAAAACAACATTTGTCAATTAAAGAAACACGTCTGGAAACAAACAGCGACTCCAAACTTTAACAACAAAGAAACCTTTGTGTAAATTCTTCTTGTCTCTCAATGACTTTGGACTGTGACCTCTGTGCTGGTCACACAGGATGTTGAATCATTATATATAAATATACACAAAGGTTTACACACAGCTTCCTACTGATTGACCCGTTCAGGTCCAGCAGAACTCCTGGGGACATTGAAGTGTTCTTCGTTGGTGCTTGTTAAACTTGCTGCACACCCACAGGAGGCATCAACGGAGATTTACTGGACGCAGCGATGAGTGATGTGTCTGAAGGAGTTGTCGGGGGATTCGGTGAGCGGTGGGAACCAACCTTAAACAAACACAACAACAACAACAACAACAACAACACACCTTGTTATCTGGAGAAGAGAGAAACTTTTACTGACCTGCATCTAATGCGGTTTCCTGTTTGGTTTGTTTTGGTTTTGCAGTTGTTGTGACTGATTTTTGAAATGTTGACGTGTAAACACCAGGACAATGTGCGGTTAGCTAAAAGTTTACAGCTAAATGCTAACGTTAGCATGCTAACATGCTCACAGTGCTTATGTGCTGATGTTTACTAACAAGGTATTAGCATGCTAACACATTAAAGCACAGCGCTTTATGGATGATGGTTGATCCTGCGGGGAACATGAACAGAATCAGAAACAGATTAAAAAAACAAAGTAGGTTCATATAAAATAAATAAAATAAATATATACACAACAGTTTAAATAAAACCACCAGGAATTCTAAAACAGGAGGCGACGATGAAGAAACTTCACTCAGGAATTTATTTCATTGCTCTTCTCCTTCAGACCCACCTGCCCCCCCCAGTGCAGTCACCTGACCCACCACAATAACACGGCCACTGCGCCACGGTCTGATGTTTCTGTGCACCCCTGACAGAAGACCGTGCTTTTATTGTGAAAGGGCCCACCGGAAGTGTTGCCTCGTTGTCCCCGGCTGTGCGCGCGGACTCTGGTGCTGGTCCCGCGCGCTCAGCCTCCTCCGCCCGTCGCCATGGTGCAGATGATGGAGTCGCAGTGCGAGTACTTCATGTATTTCCCGGCGGTGCCGATCACGGACCTGTCGGACCCCGCGCGCTACCGCACCCTGCCCCGCCGCAGCCACCTCTACCTGGGCGAGACGGTGCGCTTCCTCCTGGTGCTGCGCTGCAGGGACGGCGGGGCGACGCCGACCGAGCACGGCCCCGGTCAGAAGCACGGGGGGGGGGGGG
>JAVQJL010081292.1:0-57758 GCA_036024295.1 Nannoperca obscura | reverse complement strand
AAAATACCAGTGGTGACATGCAAGAAGCTGGTCATCAATTATAGGAAGTGTTTGACTGCTGTAATAGCCAAGAAAGGCTTTTCTATTGATTATTGAGAAAGGTATGAATAATTTTGGACATGCCACTTTTTGTTCAAAATGTAAATAAAAGCTGAGAAATATTTTCTCCACAATGATGCCTCTTGTACATCGTCTTATAATCTTCTGGGAGACGCCTGTGTCATTTCCAATCAAGAAAAAACTTGCTGGTTGAATAAAAGCAACTTTAAGTCAAAATTTGCCAGAGGTATAATAATTTTGGGCTTGACTGTAGGTAATATACAAAACAGCTTCTTACTGTGAACTTAATTAAAAACATGATGTCTTATTGGTTAAGTGAGGATATTGTGAGAAGATTTTCTTGTTTGAACTTGTTTTGTGGTTTTACTGTGGTTTTATTGAGTTTCAATCCTGTATTAAGAATGTATGACTTCCTTACCTAAATTTTCCTTTCCCACTGTCACAGTACTCAAGCTTGTTTGAACTTTCCTCCCTCCAGTTGAGGGAGGGAGTTGATACACACACAAATGTCCCCAAATGTGCCCACATACTGAATACAAACACTGGCGTACTAATTAGATTGGATCACATTAGTTAGATTGTGTTCAAGTTTAAGTTTAGGTTTATTTATCATATGCAGTTAACACAGGGTAAACATGCAATGAAATGTGCTGGACGAGAATCGTTCAACTCAGCAGAGCAAAAATATAAAATATGAGGTAAAAAGTTGACACGGAGCGCTCGTCAGTGCGGCCATCTTGCGGCACGCCAGTAGAGAAATTGCTGCATTTCATCACATCTAAAGGAGTCTGAGCGGGCATCATTACTACACTAAATGAACAAGGTCTGTTCTTTTAAGCTTGTTGTGTGGTGAATAGTTTCATCACTGCACATCATGTTGGTGTCCCTGCTTGTAACAACACCATAAATACATGACTGCAACATGCTTATTGGTTCACAGTATGATAGGAGTGCCCTCCTGCTTTTAATGAACAGCTGTAAATCAAACAAGTCTTTTTTTAAACCTCTTGAACTTCCCTGAAGTATTCCTTCATCCACTCTGTGATCTCTCTCTGTATGTCACCTTTTTGTGAGGCTGTTGCTGCTGCCTTTGTTGTAGAATAGCAGGCAGGTTTAAGCCATGCTAGTGGCATGGTTCTATGGATGGCAATGTTGTCTGCCACTTTGGTCCAAACTGAAATATCTCAACAGTGGTTGGATGTATTGTCATGACATTTTGTACAGACATTAATGGTCTTCCAAAGACGGGTCCTACTGGCTTTAGTGATCCTGTGACCTCTAGCGCCACCGCAATGTTGACATTTGTGATCACAGACTTTAACCACCTGAAATCAGTGTAGGAGTAAAGTTCTTTTCAGTGCCCTGGTTGGGAAGATTATGTATGTGAACAAATGTGCATTTTCACTTTAGCTTATAATGGTGTTTATGAGGCAAGGCCATTATGTTAATGATAATAATTAAAGTCATGTGAATGTTCTTCCAGTCATTCAAAGTGCTACAAAGTTAACAGCCTTCACAGCGTGCATCCCTCCCAAAAGAGGAAATTCAGGTTTTTACTGCACCTCATGGACCTTAATACAAGTTGCCTCACTGTGTTACAGCAAAAGTCATTATGTGCCAAAGCAGCCTGGTTCCATAATCCCCAGTATTAGCAGGAGGAGGGGTGAGGTGGGGGGCTAACATGATTTCCTGGCTGTGGCCTGGATGGGGCTGGGGCCTGTATTATCTGGCCATCAGAAAGAGTCAGCTTCAACTCTAATATCTGTGTGTGGAGAGCAGGAAATGGCCTTTTGTGTTGCTGGCCAGAACAGCCTGCGGAGAGGAAGAAAGGAAACATGCACTGTGTCGTGCCATGTCGGGCCACTGCCTCCCAGTGCGTGCAGTAGTATTACAGAGAGAGGAGGAAGCAGACACTAGCAGACATAATCAGTTCTGTAACTCCTTCCCTCCCTTACTAACCATGCTTAATTCAGGTAGGCTTATTGAGCGGTGACAAAGTAAGAAATATTGCTCTGCCCTAGGCTTTCCTTTTGCCTCTTTTCTTACCATTCATTTGATTTGGTAAGATACCTGTGTTGCATTTAACAGTACAGAGGTGTGTTTGCCCCCAAGTGCTTAAAGATTAAAGAGGGAGAAGTCTGCCGCTCGCTAGAACCCAGACAAACACAGAACTCTGTACTCTTTTTCACATGTCTATAGGCATGCATACATGTGTCATGCTCAAGGACACACGAGGATGAGGATTTACAGCCACCAATGTCAAGTACATAGACACAATCATGTCCAAATACCGGTCTGTGTTAACCCCCATGAGAAGCAGTGGCCCCAGCGGAAAAGCGTTGTTGCAGGCAGGGAGCTCCAGGGCCTATATAGGCCTCTAAAGCTGCTTCTCTGTTCAGAAACATATCATCAAACCATATGCACCTTTGAGACATAGCGCTGTATTAGATAATAGTCCAAAAACCTCAGCAGGAAAACCCATTTCTTCCTCCTTGGTCCTGATAAAGCCAAGCAGAAACAATGCTCCCTAACCTCGTGTTATTCCACACTGCTTCCCTGAAATTAATTGTTTTGCTATGATCTCTTTGTACGCTATGTTTAATGCAACTAAATACCAAATCATAAAAATCTCGAGATAACCTTATAATCTTCAGCAAGTGTTCATTATAGTCTGTGACACATTATCACCAGAGCAATGACTTCATCTTTTCAGCCTTGTTCAAGTCTGTGTATTGTGTCTAAATACATACCAGGCGCTGGAATGATACCCTGAGCCTCTTTTCTCTATATTTTTGGGGGGATTTTGGCCCTCCAAGCTCTTGCAGCTTTGTTATCCGGGCACAGCGATGGCCATGGGGGACATGGCCAAGCGTAGGCATGTGTGTGGGAAGTGAGCAGGCAGGCAGGCTGTCACTTAGCATTACAGCACTACAGACTCCCCGTGGGTGACATGAGGAGAGTGGAAAGTGAGAAGACGAGAAAAGAGTAAGGAGGAGTAAACAGGAGTGGAGCAAATGATATACAGCAGCCCACACACAGCCGGCCCCTAGCAAGCCCAAGTCTAGGGAACCTGCTGTTTGTTTTTCTTTTGATAAGACCAACCACTGAAGATAAGCCCACCTGACAAGACTTCACTGCTGGCCTCTGAAAAGAGAATCCAGAGTGAAAGGATGCTAAGAGGTAGAGGGAAGGGAGGGAAAAATCTTTTAGTACTTTGTTGAAACAAAAGTTCGTCCACAATCATTGTTGTGGCACTATTTGTTTTTTATATTATATTATATATGATTGATTGATCTGGCTTTAATGACTTTTTTAGCAGCTTATTATCTTAATGATCATTGTCTTATCTTGAATATTCTAAGAGATCTTACAGTATGAAGCATTAGTCTACACAAGGATACAATACCAGAGAAACAATTCACAATTTGAAAGATATTTCAGTCTTAATAGACCATCCAATTAGCTTAAGAAATTATTTTAACTTTGTCTAATTTATACAACACCTGTCCCTTATGTACATACTGAATGTCTTACCAGCCAGCTTGGTAAGACAGCATTTTATTCTAGATATTATTTTGTACAGATAAACAGATGAACAGTCCCTTTGTTGAGCCCAATTTTATAAGCATGACTTGTGTATAACAAATGCATTCAAACCAAAATGTAAGTTTCCCTGTCTCACAGTGATAATGGGTTCTGCCAGACTTTTTTTCCTGTGCTGGCACAAAGCTTTGGGTAAAGGTCTGGCCAAGGTAGCCTATCGTTCCATGAATTCCAACACGGCTATTGGCACTACTGAGTCTGATTGCTTTTGTTTATAACCCACTGCTGTCCTATGATAGAAGGGCTGCCTCAGTTTAACTCAGGAGCTGCCAAATTTTCCTAAATCCTGTGGGATACAGGAGCTCATTCTAGCTGGCAGACATCTCAAGCCACAGTCAAAGGTGACATGATTTTATACACACGGTGTTGTGTGTATGGGATCTGGGCCCTGTGCACCAGGGGGAGTGGCATAATGTAAACATTGGCTGGGTGGCCCAGGCTCTGTTCTGTCTGTGGCCTTTTTAGTCCTTAAGCTTTCACTGTAGGCGACTGGCTTTTTAAAGGTCCAGTTCATAATTTCAGCTGTCTGCCCCCTGCTGAAACCCTGCCTCCTTACTGCTGGCTTTGTTTGCATGGTGATTTAAAGAAAGTTCAAACATACTTTGGACAAACCCGACATTCTCTGATATATGGGTTCATGCCAGAGTGGAAAGGCAGACTGATTCAGTTCCATGATTAGAAATTTAGCTTTGAAATGCACAAAGAATTTGAGGAATGTGAACATTTTTCAGACAGCCAAGAAATAAAGACTTACAATAATGGCACACCCTGGGGAACACACCCAGATATATTACTGGGTTCACAATGTAATATATGATGTAATGTAACATTAGCAAAAGACTTAACTGTAATTATGAACACGCTGCTTCAGAAACATGCTCCCAGTGGCTACCATGTTACCTTTAGCTTAATGTAATAAAGTCTCTGACGCTTTATTGATTGGCCAAAATGAAACTTTGTCTTTGGTTTTTCTGTCCTCTGTAAATTATCATTTCTATTCCACTGTGTCTGTATACTGGATTTCATTCTTTCTGATAATTTTGCTTATCCAGGAATTTTTTGATTATTTGATAAACCCCTTAAGGCAAATGTGTGATTTGTGATAAAGGTGTGCTATATAAATAAGAATTGACTTGTCTTAACATGACAGGATAACATCACCTGCATGACTTCTTGGCAGGAAGCTTATGTGAAGCATCAGTACTTGATGTGAGTACTTGACTCTTGGCCTTGAAAATGTATTTTCTCAATCAGCTTCTCACTATGACTCATGCGGATGTTTAGGGTTAGCGTAAGAACCAAATAACAGTTTTGGTTCTTTCATATGAGAGATTAATAATTTTGTCTTTTTGTCTGTGGATTTCTCCCTACTTTAAAGTGGGTGGAGCTTGGTTGGAAAAGTGTGATTGCATACCCATATACTAATATTGTGTAAATAAACCACTGTTTTCTAACAACTTTAAAAGCTGATAACATTAATAAACAAAAATGAGCCATTAATGGAGGTTTTAAGTGTGTTAAAAGAGCAGAAATGCAATTAGAAAACACTTATATCTGAAACTGAATTGAAATAGATTTTAAACAGGAAATGGGGCAGTATTTAATATTTTGTTACAAAGTAAGAACACAAGTGTCAAATTGGTAAAAAGTTTGGATCAGATATTTACAAGCTGAATTTCAGGCAAGGCACCGGTTGGCATTTTATGAAATTGGAATACCAGATAGCACACTAATAACAATCCTTTTACTTTTACTTGTAAATATTTGAAGCTATCACGCCAAGTTGAGCTGTATCCAATCTGATCTCGACATAACTGCATTTGACAGAGCATTTTCGGGGCGCATTTGTTCAGCCGTCAGAGTTTATTTGGCTCGTGGGAACGCTGTGCCTTCGAGGTCAGAGCAACATCAGGGGCTGCTGTCTGTAGAAATAATAAAGCAGACAGTGTTACTTTACAGAAGAAACGCGAGATTGAAATGGATACAGAAGGGGGTTAAACGAGGTCAGACTCAAAGAGCTTAACGGTGCATAAAAGAGGGCAATAAGAAGCACTGGGGGGAGACATTGAGTGAGAAAAGGGCTAGAAAAAGGGATCATTTTAAAAAGCAGCAAGAGAGGGAGAGAAAGCACGTAGGATAGATTGGAAAGTTAGAAGAAGGAGAGAAGGAGAGGGCAGTGAAGGGAGGCTGGCGCTTCAGTCCTTAGTTTGCCCACTCAGAAGGGAAACATTCTCCTCTGCTGGCATCTGCCACCACTGCCGGACACAGCTGAAGCCCATCTGAGGAGCTCTATTGTCAGCCTTCCAAGCCCGCCACGCCACACACACACGGCACCGCACCGCACCGCACCGCACACCACACCACACCACACCACACCACACTACACTACAAAGACGAGGGAGTGAAAGAAACAGTAGCAGGCTGAGAGGCTTGAAGTCAGAGACAGAGCGAGACAGAACAAGCACAAAGACGAGCAGGATAAAGTAGCATAAACATTTCAGTGTCACTGCACTGCACATTTAACATCAGTCTTTGGAGGAGACGTAGATTTTCCGGCACACTGAATCCGTCAGGAACAGAAGGTGGAAGGATGATTAAGTCCAGTTGGTTTTATGTCAAATTCAAATACAACGAGAAGGTAAGTCCATATGTAAATTTTTGTTTTTTCCTCGCCTGATTCCTCTACTCAGGGTGCTAGCAAATATCTATCTATCTATCTATATCTAAATATGATGTTGATTGCCCGTGGAAATTTTGAATTATTTAGCTGTGCATGGATACTCTTTCCAGACATACTATCTTCTCTCAGTGGCTCTTTTAAATTCATAGTGGGACTTAGGTTTGTAGGCCTGTGGTAAATTCATTAAAAGACTAATACACTGCTGTGGCTATATTTAATGCAATTTATTTGATAGTATTGTGTGTTTTCTAAGTGCTTGCTTGCCTAAGTTATTATGACACTGCCTGCTACAGTGGGCATATCCTTGCAAATGTAGCTTAAGCCATTAAGCTGGTAATAGATGGGGCAATTTTTGCATTCAGAACACTAGTTATTTACGTGTGAATGAGATTCTGTGGTCTCAAGAGATCCTTGATTTGTTTGTTTTACAAATAGATATGACCTACCCTAAATGTAGCATGTATAATATCAAAAGGCCAGGCACATGTAGTATTTAATACGATGTATCTTTGCTTCATGCCTCAATAGCATGTTAAATGTGAAGTCTTTAATCCAAATATAAACCAGTGTAGTGTAAAACAGTGTAAAAGAACATACAATAAAATATCAGTTCCCGTGGTGTAAGTAGTCATAGTTTGTACAGAAGGTTGTGATGAGTATGTATGATGAGGGCCTGACCTTGTCTTGTAATGTGGTGCAGTTATAACGTTTTTAGTGATGTCTTGGTCTGGACATTAGACCCTACAGCCGGTGTAATGAGATTGAGACTGATGGGACACAAGTCCTCAGTGTTACTCCTGAGTGTGGATGGCATTAAACCGTGAGAGCCAAGCTTTGGGCCAGCACATAGCACTTTCCCCAAATGTTCACAGCTGTGCTAATGAAAACAGCTAGTGTTAACAATTACTTTCAGTCAGTTAACCAGCCATTTAGCCAGCGAGGCAGTCAATCAGCCAGACATCATCCACCAGCAACCATCTAGTCAGTCAGCTGGCCGGCCATTTAGCCAGGCTCCCGTTCAAGCCACGTCTCTTTTTGTGTCATGACTAAAGGTTTTGGTGGTGACCCCTTATGCTGATCAAGTTCTCCACTTAGCATCAGGTGTCTGCCCTGTAGGATCAATAAAGCTATCTCATTACATAAAACAGGGCAAAGCAGAGCTCTGTTTACTGTGGTTTATACTTTTTCACAGTTAATTTAGAACATTTGGCATTGTAAAAACATGGATCAGCAGTGTACATATGTCAGACTGGCTTTGCCATAATCAGGTTTATTATTGTGGATATGTGAGTGTGCCAAGTGGCCTCATGGGAGCATCTGTTGGTGCCCGAGGTGCTCTGTTTCCATCTGGTCTGCCATTTTGTACTTAAGCAGTCTTAAAGTTGAGACGTGAGAAGATGGCCGCTCTTTTTATCTTTTAGAGCTGGGTCTATTTTAATGATTCCTCTTTACAGCCATGTGATATTTCACCACCAAATGTTTTTATTTATTATTTTTTGTTTTATACTGAATGTTAACAATAATTGATTTTTAACTTCTTGTAAAAAAGCACATTTGTCCTTAACAATGTTCTTAATAAATATGGAAAAAGGCTCTACATCCAACTTTGGTTGTGTATGATTTATTATTGTTTTACTGGACTTGGAACCATTACTGTAGTGTTGGTCAGACTGCCAAAAACAAAAAAAGATCAAAATGTAATGTTGGTGTAAAACTCTGCAAAGACACAACAATTCAGACAAGTAACCATGAGAACAGCATGGGTGTTTGCTGGCAGTGTCTGGTGTAAAAGTGGAAGGTGGAGTTCAGTGTCATGTTTCTTTCCCTTCCACTCACTGCTCATCCCATTACATTTGGTCAAAGTTAAAAGAGAGCATTTCCCCTTCACATTCAATGTAATGGAAAGATGCGAGACAAGATGGCTGTTTTTTTTATTTCTGTGATTTTGGTAAGTAAAGATAGAACAGTCAAGCTGATTCGTTATAAGCCTTGTTGAATCACAAAGATCTCTTTACACTACTTGAATTGATTGCAGAAGCTCCAGACAGAATATTTACTACAAAAATATGAAACATTCAACAATGTAATCAGCTGGTGTGGTATGTCTGTCTGCACTGATCTTCACTCCTAGGTGGCCTGGCCTCCCTTTACATTTCTGTTTTCCTCCATGTTCTGTTCCCAGTTAAACGACAGTATACAGAAGAACAGGATGTGTTTGTCAGTGCTTATGGGGACTGGAGAGAAAGCTGAGTGTGTGTCAGAGGAGGAGAAGGGCATATGCAGCCGTCGGCTTTTCTTGCTCCCAGCTGTCTTGCCTCAGGAGCAGTCAGCCTCTGTGTGATTACGTGTGATTGACAGGCACACTTTCAGCAGCATGCGAATAGGATGTGACCTTAAACAAGTACGGCCGTTTTTGACTGAGTGCCTGTCTTTTCTTTTGCCCTCCTCTCCACCTCCCTCGCTCTCTGAAGAGAAAGGGTGAGAAGGGCACGATGCATGGTGGCTTCTGGGTCAAGAACCCAGGGTCACTGAAGTCTGGGGAAAGGGTAATTGCTACCCCTGTGTGTGGGCTCATGTCCTGAAGTGAGAGGGAGGGAGGGAGGGAGAGACTGAAGGTGGGTTGCATTCCTCTGAGTGGAAAGAGAGCACTGAAGTCCTGCTCTGTGTGTCTGCTGGCAGCTCTTTGTCCTCTAAGCCAGTGTCAGGACCCCCCAGTGGGCAAATTCTGGGGCCGCAGACCCACAGAGGCCGAACAGCAACCTGACTCACACTGGACTAATTCAATTTAACACACACTAAATGCCCTGTGATTGGTCTGTTAACTCTGGTCTCTCCCATGGCCAGATGGCTGTTCTCCGAGAGATACATTTACATTTTAGGGCCTTTGATAAATGCCTTTATAAATGTACAGTGAGAGAACATCAGTACAAAGAAACAAGTTGTCATTGTACAAAAGGAAGATTTGGGCTATGTTCTTATTTTTCTATTGTTATTTCATAAGCTCACACAAATAGTTGGTTACACTTTGTTTTACTGTATACTCAAGTTATAAGTACTATATGTAAAGATTTAAGTTTTCACTGCTTGATTCAGTATTTATTGATCATTTAACACTAACTGAGGTGAATGAGTTACCTGGATCCTTTACTGAGGTACTTGTACATCCATCCATCAGCCCAACAGTGTAAAACTACTCTAATACATGTCAGTTCAATATTAGTATTATAGTATACTTAAGAATTATCAGCACTGTACTAGTATTACTACTACTAAGTATTTAAAGTACTAGCCCTGCCAGAATTGCAAAAGTTGTATATTTTCTTTCTTCCTCACTTTTTTCTAATGTCTGCTGCTTTTTTGTAAAGTCTTGGATTTATGTTTTTGGACCTCAAACATTGTTTTAGATAAAACCATTTGAGGTTTAGGGGGAACACGTATTTTGGGGGGAACTGCTCATAGACATCTGAAACTAGTCACTGCTGTTTTGTTTAGGCTAAAAAGCTTGGACATGGGAGGCATTGGTATTGGTATAACCTTTTAGCAATATGTTGTATTTTATAAGCTTGTTTGTTTTTACAACCCTGTCTCTTAGAAATCACATTTATATAGTACCAAATTGTTTTCCCAATTACGTTGTGCTGACAAACGTAATCACTGTCTGGCAAGTTTTGATTCGTTTTTGATGGAATGAAGCGCTACAATCATGTATCAAAGTAGTAGAGAGGTGGTTGGGGTGGGCAAACAAAAGTCACTGTGACTGCAGACTTTCTCTGTATAAAACCAGACCATGATCTTTCACTAACAGTGCCTAAACATAACCATAAAAGTGAATTACTTTAGTAAATGTACTTTCCACCACTGATCACTAAATGGTAGTTACAGATAAGCAGATAGTTGAACACATACCAAGCTAGAGGACACTAGGAATGATTGGTTGCAGAGCATGCATTTGGCAGTGAGTGACTTCTGCTTGTTTATTGTGTTAAGTATGCTATACACATACAGTACATTGTTTACTAGATTCTTGGGGTTCAGACATACAGTTTCCCGCACACAGCAAAATATTTATCCACACGTTGTATTTATTTTGGATCAAATGTTGCAATTCAGACCCTGTTTTCTACAAAATGACACACTCAAGGCTCCTGTTATGGCATTCAAACAAATTGAGGCTTTCTTAACATTGGCTGATTAACAATGCCTACTGGTTCACCTAACATCGGCATAGTTACAACATGCTCCTGTTTCTCCATAGCATGGATCCCTCTCTGCCGCTCACTTTGCTACACCACAGCCGGTCAGTATTTGTTGCCTTTTTGCGCTCAGTCTCATAGTTTGAATCAAGAAGAATGTACTATTCATCAAATTCACATTGGAAGGCTGACATGCTTACATTCCAGAATGTTATGCGAATAGATTTGGCAGTGATAACTTTTCATGCCATTGTTATTTATTCTACTCACTCTGTTTTTATCTTGTTGGCATATGATGAGTAATTTACTCACAACTGGGTAAATCACAGGTCCCAGATGTAACACTGGTGAGGTCTATTGGAGCTGACTGTCTGAACAGTGCTGTGTGAGATGTGGCCCCTCTCTCCATATCCCCACATAGAGAGAGGCTGTAGATTAGAGATTGACTGTATTTACTGAGCCTGTATGCCAGGCTTGGTTTGTTGAATAGTAGGGGGGTGACTATAATGACTGTAATGACTGTGAAAACCAGAGAGTGGGGTGTGGGTTGTCATTAAGGGAGGCTTATTGCAGTCTCTGATGATGCCACAGTATGTTATATGAGAGACACATGGTGTGGAAACCTCTCCTGGGTGGTATTGCCTATTTCAAACAGAAAGTCAGGGAGAAGGTTGAAACCAATGCTATACATTCCTGTGGAGCATTCTGCTCAATGAAATTCTTGAAGGATATAATCCTCCATTAGAAGTCTATTGGGAGACTATTGTTGGCTTTTTTTGCTTCTAGGTTTGCAGCTTGCGTCTAATTGTGTTTGCTGCTTCAGGAGATTCCTCTAGTGTAACCATCCCAATGGCAAAATCAGTTTTCTTTTTTGTCACATAATGAATGAGTTGATCTGCATGAAAGTTTTATCCCTCTGCCCATCCATCCACGCTTGGAGGACTTTAATGAGGGTTTATTGGAGCCATTTTAGCCAAGCCAGTTTAATTTATTTATGCTTAAAAGCTGCAGTGGTAAGAAGCTTAGGGAACTGTTGACCCCAGCAAGGCTTGTCACAAAGCAGGCCCTGTCAGTTTTTTCCCCAGAAAGGCTTGCTTACTTTACAGACACATTGAAATTCTAGGAGAGCGCTCCACAGCTTGCCGAAGGGATTACTGGTAAATCCCTGCAAACTCCAGATGTTTTCCCAGGCAGCACGCAGCGAGGAAACATCGCCCATCCCCTGTAAACATCTGTCAGACAAAAGCCTCCGCCACAGAGGAGACAACAGAAGCTTAGAGGGAGTAAAGTAGCTTGACTAGTCAGATTTTCACTCTGTTAGATCTGTTTGTTCATGAAGAGCTAAGTGGTTTTGTGGGCCGTCTTGTGTGCCTGCTTATGCTAAGCCTCAAAGTGGACGAGGGTACAGTATAACTGAAATGTTTGGCTGTTTTACAGATGAGGAGGATGTCGGGGCAGGACCATAATTTTTCACATTTTATAACCCAAGTATTTCTAAGTCCAGAGCTTTACTCAGTATATCACCAAGACTGACATCCTCAGACTTTTTTAAAATCACTTTATTTTTCTATTTAAATCTACAGCATCCTGAAATACCATTTTCAAATTGAATGCTAATTTTAAATGATTGTAGCTGTCCTGTATAATAACTATGGTGACAGGCTCTGCTGCATCCTTCACTGAAAGGCAGAGCCATGATGGTGCTAGTGAGGTCTGAAGTCACAGGAGCAGTTTCTTTCTTTGTGTGTGTGTGTGTGTGTGTGTGTGTGTGTGTGTGTGTGTGTGTGTGTATACAGTGTGTGTACTCTGTGTGTGTGTGTGGGTGTACAGTGTGTGTACTGTGTGTGTGGTATGTAAGTGACAGTTGCTGCTAGGTTCAGGCCCCAGGAAGGATCTCATATCCCCCTGCCATGTTTGTGTTAATTTGCTGGATGTAAACACAGTGAGTGGGCTGTAACAAGGCAGTGCCTGTCTGTGTGTCTGGTCTCCAGCCTCCTCAGTGGAAGACAAAATGGAAAGAGCGAGCGGCTGACCGGTGTCTGGATCACTGAACAATTGCAGGCCAGAGAGAGAGTGGGAGAGAGCGAGCCCTCAGTGTAGCCACTAGGGACAGGCCTGACAGATGGATGGAGCGAATGACTGGATGCCTAGCCAACTGGAAAGACAACTTTTCACCCACACAGCCTGTATGCTTTTGCCTGTCGCCTTTCATGTCCATATTTTATGCAACCTGCGACAGACAAATAGGATCTGTGTACCCATAACCTACAGTATATACTGCATTATATATATGTGTGTGTGTGTGTGTGTGTGTGTGTATATATATAATAGACTTAATAAAATCAGCTGCCCTCATCACAGGTTTCACTTTTGAAGGTTTTATTTACTTTCACCTACAGTGTAGACAACCAACAACATTCAATTTGCATACCCTGTATTATTGTAAGGCATTTGTAGTTACCACCAGTAACCACAGGTGTCACCAAATAAACAAGGACTAACATCTTGAGGACAAAAACTTGAGTGGATGAGAAAATTGAGGTTAACTTCTTTTTGCAGGTTAGTTTGCGCTGGGAATAGTCCAGCACATAACCTTTTGTATTAAACAAATGAGACATGTTAATTAGTGAACTTTCAATGTGCTGGTGGGTGGATTTTCGGTCCGTGCCATGCTAGTTGTTTCTCCAAGTCTCCAGTCTTTGTGCTAAGCTAAGCTAACCAGCTGCTTGATTTATGTACAGAGTTTTAATGGGCAGTTGTTATGGACGATCTTCTGATCTCCACCAGAGAGTGAAAAAAGTTTATTTCCAAACATTGTCCATACCTTTCAGGTTCCCAAAATCATACTATTGGGCTTGGAGCCTAAAGTGTATGTATTTTTGGTTATACATGATATGAAAATATTCAAAAACTTGCTTGATAGCAGAGATGTGTCCAGACTTCTGGAACTGACTAAAGGTGTGTGTGGAGCTGCACAGTGAATGTGTGCCTCATTTTCTCCTCAGAGGAGTCCTCCCAGAGCTCATTAGCCCCAGTTAAATTCCCCCTGGAATGCTGGATCCTGCCCGCCGTCTGCTGCCTGCTCCTGAGCAGCTCTGGTTTCAGCCTGCTGGATGACTGGGCACGGGGATGGTTCCCATAGTTGAGCTGGCTGAGCTGCATGGGCAGATCCTGGTACACTGGCTCAAAGAGTCCTCTGTTGTCCCGTGCACATGCTCACATGCAGTGTAGGGTGACTTCACACAGGCGCACACATACACAGAGAGGCAGCCTAGCAATGTGAGCTATGGGAATGTCACAGATTTATGGAAGGATGGATCACATGCTTGCAGACTGCTGGAGAGCAAAGCGCAACAGTTGCTTTTTGTCTGAATGTAAACTTGTGTCTGTCTGGCAACACCAGTCTATGCTGGTGGGGTGCAAAGTAACAATCTTATTATTTTTTTCAGCAGCTTCCCTCCAAATGAGGCTTAGCTTAAAATCTGTCTAACTTGGCCAGCTTTGTGGAACAGATCTATACACACACATGGACCCGTTCCCACATTCAAATGCATAATGTCTAGATAATTATTTTCCATCAGGACTTTGGGAAATGTTATACACCATTGTGTTCTGCAAATGACCAACCGTTTCTCACTGTGACCAACTAGATTTCTCTGCTTTCAGCAAAACCCACTGTAGTCCATACCCCCACTTGGCTTTTTCCCTAAAAGTTTTACCCAGAGAGGGGGGGAGGGGGTGCATATCAAAGAGAAGCAGCCATCTGTCAACACAGGCAACAAACAGCTGGTGGAGGAGATGCAAGATGTCTGAACAAAGACTGACAAGATGGAAGATGACAGGAAACAGATTTCCCTCCCTTTTACCCCTCCTGCATGAGAAGAGGTTGACCATCAGAGTGCTGTGATGTCTCGCAGTCTCCAGATGCTGGCTCTTCTCTTCTCTTCTCTTCTTTTCCGTTCCCTTTCCCTCTCCTTTCCTCTCCTCTCCTGTTGGACTTGCACTGCTTGAGTTCATTTCTGAAGAGCTTCTTCAGTCTGCTTCATCGCTGCTTCATTTGTTCATTTGCATTTCTGTTGCGCTCAACAAGAACAGAGAGCGTCTCATCTCTCACATTTAGGCACACAGAATATCTCTTCTGGAATAATGTAATAATTAATACATTATATGTTTTAATTATACTAATTATAATAGCATTTACTCTGGAAGTTTTTTTCAGAATTACGATTTTTGTGGGACCTAAATATTACATTCTGTGAATTATTTAGCTTTAGTAATTGACCTGCTGCAGCTTAAGTAGATACACATCTCTCCGCTCATTTGCTCAGATAAATGAAGCGGTGTGAGTCGTGTTAAGCAAATTTTTAGGAAATGAGCATAGGGCCTTGTGTTAATTAGTGTTGCAGCGTAAGCCTCGTTACATCAGGTCTTCTTTTCTCTCTACTTAGCTCAGTCTATTCCCCTTTGTGCCTTTTCCCCCTGCACAGTTAATTTAAACAGAAAATGCAGTCTATTTCTAAATAGGGCAGTGGTGCACACTAGCCACAATCATTAAGCCCATTTTCTGCCAGCTTAGAGCTGTTGAAATATCTGTAATGGAGGGAAAGCGAGAGTGTTTTTGTCTGCACTCTTTTTCTACAGTGTAATATGAGATGTGTGACATTGGCCAGTGTATTACTGTAATGGCCCTAATTGTCTAATCACTCTAATACGTGGCTGCTGCTGTTGGACATGACAAGGGCAAAGTGAGCTAATAAACAGTGATTACTGTCACTTGAAATCAGTACATGAAAGAGGGGGGAAATGTTAGCTGCAGGGGAACAGTTTTATTTTTCTCTTTTTCCTTTCTCTTGTCTGGTCTGTACTTGACAGACAGGGGAAGCATTGTGGCGGTGAAAGGTCAGCTTGTGGTTGCACACAAGTGATGGAATGACAGAGAGAGAGAGTAAGGTATCAAAGACAGAGAGAGGAAGAGAAAGAGCTGTCATATCCCAGTCTTGTCCCTTCGGTCGGTTAGATTGACAAGCTGTCAGCCCGGCCAGCTCATACTCTGTGGAACAAAGAACAGACAAGGCAGAGCTTTCACTTTCCCCAACCATCTGCCTCTCTTATCTCCCTGCCTCCTGGTTCTCTTCAGTATACTCAGAAATGGAATTTGGCATATAAGCAGAGGTTGTTAGAAAACGGTGTTAAAGTAAGTGCAAATGGCAGTACTGTACACTCTGACTTGAGGTACATCCGTCCATGCCGTCAGGGTAAAGATTAGGAGTCACAGTGAAGGAGAGGACATGAAATCCAGAGACATCAGTGTTGTGGCTGTTTCATATGTAAGCAAGTTTTTTCAACAGAAAAAAATGAAAAGGAGATTGTTTGTTCGGAAAGATAACTATTTCTGAGAAACAGACATGTCAATTATGATGATCTTTCAAAACAAGTGAACAATTTAATTATATATTTTCTTCATCCATTCACAATCCATCCACAACAACAATATTCTAGATATATCCCTGGTACGTTCAGGGAGCTGATTCAGACAGCTTCAATCCCCACATAAAACCCACTGACAAGTGACAGTGCATTTGCGGAGCTTTAAATGTTCAGCCTTACAGTCTTCCTTTCTTTTCTCTGTAGCCGGACACAAGGACTGAGGTCTCTATTTGCACTGTTGGTGCCTTGTGAGATGAATGTGTTTGTGTCTGCCTGTTTGGAGTTGATGTTTTATGCACTGTCTCCAGGCTATGAGGCCCTCATTTCACAGCTCCCCAGAGACCAGTTAACCCCTCATTTCCTCCCCAGAGCATCTAATAAGGACTACAGCGTGCGTGTGTTTGTGTGTGTGTGTGTGTGTGCATGCGTGTGTGAATCCTAGCTGTATCTTCTGTGAAGCAGACTTTCTCTACAGTAGTCGAGCTCTCTGATAGCCTCCATTCATTATTCAGCTTTACTCCAGCTGCACCACACCCCCAAGCAGCACAGAAATAAAACAAGGTTAAGAATTGGCATGAAATGTGTCTCAGTGGATCAAGTGGTGGGGGAGGGTGGGTGGAGGTTTAGGAGACGGGGAGGTATGGGCCTTTATCCGCTCGCCATCTTTTATTAATTGCCCTGGTGCTTAGACTGCGAGTTTCTCCATGATCATTAATGCATGTGCGGAATAATGTATTTACATGTTCTTCATGCATTATGCATGGGCAGGGAGGAGGAGGCTACAGTGTTGTGGAGGACCCTCTGCCCACAGGTCCCATGTTTTCTTTTCATGACTGTGTGCCTGTCTGTGTGTGAGCTGATTTGCATTAAGCGACTCTATGAAATTTACAGCCATGCTAGAGGAAAGCGATGGAGCATCGGACAACAAACATTTCCTGTGCTTTCACAAAGGCCGCTGAGGCTTTGACTGTCTAGCGTAGAAAGTCAGAATGCTCCACTGTGTGCAGAAAAAAAGAAAAGGGCTTAGTGACATAATTTCTGAAAGTAAAGTCTGAGTAAAGCCTCTCTGTCTGACTTGCTTTAAACACAGGCATTTTCTTGATCTCTTGCCGGCAGGAGTGCTGATTAATCAAGTGACAGCACAGCTCCCCATTGGCCTATTCACCTCTGTGATTGATTGATCGCTGACTCTGTCACACCTGTAGTTCTTTTATTTCCACAAACTGCAGCTCATAAAGTCAACTGTCTGCACCAAAGTTTCCCTCTTATTTATTTCGTTTATGTATTTCATTGCTCCTCCACTCCAGCCTCTATTATCATAAGTCCAAACTCAGCACATAGCCCCAATATCGATCACCGGCTGGCCCCCGGCCACTCTCGTTTAACTTGAGTTAAGTGAGCACTGTGTGTCTCATTATTTTTTGTGCTGATTGCTGTGTGTTGTAATTTGTGTGTTGTAATTGTATCAGATAACTGCTGGCGTGGTTGGTCATTGTGCTGCCTGCTGCCTTGTATCAGAACTGACCCTGCTGGATAATTAGAATTGATTTAGTTACAATTTAATTAATCACACTGTTAACTCTCTGGTCCTACTGTGGACCCACACTGTTAACTCTGTGTGCACACACTTGTGTGTAGAGGTGTGTGTGCATGTCAACATGGTTATTACTGGGCAGAAAAATAAATCACTTCAACAAATGAACACAGCTGCATAAAACACATTTTTTGATAAACTCTGGGAAATATAAGTTACATAACTCAACCACATCAGTCAAATATCAGCAACAAACAACATGATTGAAAGTTGTTGTCTTTGTATGATAGTGAGATGTGATCAATCTGATTTTCCAAATGTTCCGGATAGGTCACTAGGTTTGCTTTCAAAGATTTTCTAAATCATCCGACCATCTTTCATTTACTGTAAGTAGGAAACACAGGGTTTGCCGGGTTTGCAGAGTTTGCAGGTAATAAATTAACTTCAAATGTGTTTGGAGTGATGAGCGCTATGAAAGTCACTTTTAGTTTACATTTCTTTCCATGTTGAAAATGTTGTAGGCAAACAGTACAATTTGTGCAATGTGTGTTTCCCATTGTACCTGTACTGTGTCCTTGTCCTGATAGTGGAAGGCATTTGCATTATATTGCTACCAGTGTTGGCAGTTCAGGAATTTAAACTTCCTCTTTTGTGCCTAATAATGCTTCTTGACACACAGTACATACCTAAACTGTAAATAAGACGTGGTTTTATTTGTGTTAGCTGTTGCTGTTTTGTGTGTTGTGCCTGTTTGGGTGACTCCTTGAATAAAACCTCTGGCATGTACACTGCAGGGGGAAACAGCGACAAAGAGAGGACCGCTGCTGCTGTTGTTGTTCCCCTCAGGTTTATTCATCCTGAACAGTTTTGGTGTTGTGTGCGCGCATCTCTTTGCCTCCTTCACAGCGTCTGAGAAAACAAAGGCGTCCTCACTCTTGCAGGCCCTGATTGCAGTCATTAGGATGCACAGGCGCTTCTGGTGTGACGGGGCCTCTCCCCGAGGGGATTCAGTTCGTAAAGCGCTGCCGCTTGCCTGTTTTTAATAACAATCATCTAAAATCGCTGCAATTAGCCCACAGCTACAAGGAGATGGAGAGCATAAAGATGTAGAGAGGGAGGAGGGAGAAAGGAAGGGCTACAAGCTCAGATTCAGTGAACCTTTCGAATGTCAGCTCCTCTTTCACATGGAAAATTCAAGAGCGCCTTTGTGTTCATCAATTATTAGCCATGAAAGTTAAAAAGATCCATTGTGTATTTTTAATCAGAGATATATGGGGAATCTTTGAACTGATTCCCTGTCCTGCCCAAGGCTACAAGCAGAGGTAGCCTCTTCCACCCCACACATCCCCTCTAACCACTCCTCCTCAGCTCTCTGTGTGCAGCTCAATATTGTATTATTCCTGCTAAGCCCAGGCAAACTATTCACTCTGCTGCACTGGCAGAAACTGGCGCAACAGTGTGGAACCACAGAGGCCACTGGTACAGCATATACACAAGTTTTAAGGAGGCAGGGAAACAGCAAGAGTTTCTGCAATCATGGAATCCGATATACTGAGCTTAACTGGATGTCTTCCTCTAGTGTGCAAACAGGATGTGGAGTATTTAACATTAAATTTAGAGTGATGTCCTAGATGCACTATGCCTTTGCCAGAAGCTAAACTGGCCGTGCCATGTGGCAGAGGTTAATTTACTGTATCAGCCAAAGTCCGCTTGAGCCAGATTTTACATTGAATGGAGTGAGTGAGAAAATTCTGTTCTGTCTAGTGCACATCCCTCCATTTTTTTTTAACATCCAGCATTTTTCTTGACACCAGGAGTCCTGTTTTTTTCCTACCATTTATCCAGATAAAAAAACGTTTTTCCTTGTCCTGCATTGATAAACAAGCCTGGAGCTACATCTTTGGCATAATTATTCACTTACTGAATCTGGATCATCTGAGTATTAAGAATTAATAAAATAAGTATTTCACAGATTTTAGCATTGCATTCCTGCTGCAATTCAATGCAGCAGGACCAGAGATATGTCTTCTTTTTTATTCCATGCAGTCTACTTCAGTACCTGGCGCCTACATTACCCACGATGCAACTCGACTCGATTCACTCGACTGTACAGATTGTTTTGTGTTATGTTAATATCTGTTAAAGTTTCCAACACCTCAAGCAGAGATGAGGAGTGGGTTACAGTGAGCTCACTTCTTTGTAACTGCACACCCCCTGCTTTTTTTTTTTCATTTTCAAAATTGTTGTCTTCAGCCCCAGCCGATGCTGACTCGCATGACATCACATAGCTCCCTCTGGAGCCACAACAGGCTTTATACACCCTTTTTTCACATAGACAGTAGTACTCTCCAACACCTAGAAAAGAGACTATGATAAAAATGGTAAAATTGGTGTATTTCCCTTTTAACAAGTTGTGTGCTATTTTATATTTATTAAAAGAACTGTCAGTGGAGTCACAATATGATCTATTCTTTCAAATATTTTGTCTTGACCCTTCCTGTAATATCCTGTCCTCTTTCCAGATAAGATAGCTTTTTCTTTGAAATGTCCTGCATTAAAAACAAGCGTGGCGCTCTCCTGCATCCTTAGCTCAATACATTTTAGCATCAAACACACATCTTTGTAATGTACATCTTCTTAGGTTTTGGAACATTTGATGTCATAAATCTTATGCTTTACAGATGTCCGCTATTAAAACACACTGTGACAAACAAGCATAACCCATACGCCGAAGGCTGTGGATGAATTGAGTTAAATGTCCTCATGATCATCACCCCCCCCCCCTCACAGTGTGGTTAAACTCAGAAACCAGAAAAGTAAAAATCATTGTGGTTCCAAATATTCTCTGTTTACTTTGACCCCTCCTTGATTTAATAAGAAGTGTGTGTGTGTGTGTGTGTGTGTGTGTGTGTGAGAAAAAGAGAAATGTTGTGATCCAAATGTGTTTATGCTTTGCAACATTCTCTCATCACAGTGGAAGTACTAAATTATAAAGGTGTATATAGTGTGTATTATTTTCCAGTAATTTCTGCTGTCCTCCTCCTTACTCTCCTCCTCCTGATGTGTTGTCATGTAGCACCACCCACAGGTCATCAAGAGGGTGACAGGCTGTTATGCTGTAGCTTTCCGTCAGGGAAGCAAGACATGAGTCTGATTGAAGCAGCAGCAGAAGCTCTGGTTTCCAGTTGAAAATCAACTCTGAAAGCTCAAAATAAAGCAGAAAACATTCTCAGTCACGAACAGAGAGAGAAGGGCCTGCATCATTGTTCCTTCTTGTGGGATGGGGAAAGAAAGTGCAGCGTACACAAGAGAACCCAACACTCTCTCAGATTCAGTCTTTGTTCAGGCTGTACTGAATTATTTACCCGTCTGTTTAAAAGACCCTCTGGGGAATTTCGACATTAGCTCGTTCTGAGCCCGCACTCAAGTCTTTCTGGCCTACAAAAGGTTGGCATCCTTTCATGAAGTGTAGTGTATACAGACAATTGTAAATGAAGAGTTATCAGGAAGAAAATGAGGGGGGAAAAGTTTAGATAAAAAGCATTGTTGAAAATGTCCTTTTAAATGCAGTGGATGCTTGTTTTAGCCTTGTTCTTTGGCTCACACTGTGCTCTCCTGTGAGACTGCAGGGAAGAAAAAGCATTTCTCAACCAAACCCCCAAAGCTTGCTGTTACTTTTAAGATTGTACCCAGCTTTGCATGTTTTTTTCTGCTTCATTTCTCTTTGTATTTTGGATTGAAAATAAGCCTCATACAGTTCTCATTTGCATTCACTGAGCTTCTCCATAATTTATAATACAAGTACCTTTACACTGTTTGAAACTGTGACGCCATCTGAGAGTGTGTTCGCTTTGTTACTCATTAAAAGCTGTTTTGGAGATGAGATGTCTACATAAAGCCATCAGGAATAATTCATTATAGTACAACACGTCACCGCTTTGACAGAGTTCTATGTTGTGCTCAGCATAAAATGCATCACCGCTGTGAACTCCCTGATGTTCCGACTCTGACAGATTTTACAAGGTTTTGCTTTGGGTCATGGTGATATGTTTTGTCTTACTCAGAGTGTGATAGAGATAGCTTTTCTGAGAAAACGTTGATTAGTGTACAAGGTTACATCAGTGTTATCATGGAGGCAGGTCATCCTATAATAAACCAGCAGGTTCAAGTCAGCCTGAAAAATGTTAGTTGAGCCATATGAGCCGAGTCTTATCAGTGAAACGCTGAACCCCTCCTACTCACATTCCAAACAGCAGGTAATTTTGCTCTGAAGTCAGACAGGGTCTTGTGATGCAGGTTATTTCCCTTTTTATTGCTAATCAGCCACAGTTATGTGAGAGCTGCCTGCCTTTGGCCTGTTTTCTTTTTTCTTTGGGCAGGATAATTGATTGTGGATGATGAATATATGTGCTGCAGCCAACGCTAGCAAATCTGCACTGAGGATCCCTGGTTCCCAGGTTGTTTATGCAGTGTTCATGCCATCCACAGCCTATGTAGTTCAAAGCCATTTGACACAAAAGCTGTCACAGTGGAAAGCCACAGAAATGCAAAGTATAACTCCCACATCACTTCCTTCAGTATTTCTTTGATTAGACCTCACTGGATTCTTGCGCTGCTTATATAAAGTCTTCATCTCATACTGGCCTATTTGAAATGATTACACCAGTTTTGTTCCAGAAAATGCCTGAAGTTTCAAGTGATAAACCTCAGAGTGAGAACCCAATTTTCCCCAGCAAACTCGGAAAGCCACAGGCAGACTCCACTCCTGCAGAGCCTGGCTTTTAAATTGTGTTTTATTCATTTTTTGTGGGCTTTTCACCAAAATTGCCACACAGAGGGTTACAAAAATAATTTTCAGTGTTTCCTCGGGAGGGGGGGGTTTCTTCTGTTTTTGCTGCACGCAACCAGGGATTTGTACAAAAGGGAGACAAACGGCTCAGTATCAGCCGTGATTTCCTGAATAGCCCAGTGGGAGCGCTGGAAGTCGGGGTGCACGCAGCAGATCAGCGTTACCCTGAAACAGCAGCCATGCTGTGAGGGAGATGGCTTTTCTCTGCGACAGTCCGACTGTGAGCCACGGGTCTGCAAATGAAACAGGGGGAGGAGGGATGCAGCCTTTACAGATTCATGGCTCCTATTGCCTTACTGGGCATGTCTGCTGCTGTGGTGAGGCAGAGGAAAAAAAGCAGCAATGGATAAACAGACAAAGAGCTGCAGATAATTCTGTTGAAAATACAGTGTCGCTATTTCCTGCTGTGTGTGAATTCATCAGGCCTCATGCTGTGCCACTAGTGATTTCTAAATATATGCAGCTCATCTGATGTAGATGTGTAAACTCTGTGTAGCGTTATAGATGGCTGTGCAGACAGATTGTTTGCTCTGGGTTCTCTATGGTCCTGGTGGATGAGATCTGCCAGCATCATCTTACATTGTTTTCCACATGAGCTTTATTGAGTTCCCAATTACAATGCTGGTCCTCTTGTCTTGGGCTCACCACTGCTGCTGAATTGACCTTGCATTTTTGCAAGGGAGTGCTGTTGTTTTTTCAGGCCAGCAGGCCTATTAGGCAGGCAGACAGTGAGGCAGGCTGACTCCTTCTCTCAGGCCCTGCTCCTGCAAGACCCTGCTTAACAGGCATCCGGCTTGCACACTTAATACTTGGGAGGTGAGAGCGGGCTTAGCTCTTAGCTCTCATCGCAGCTGACATTGTATCATACGGCCAGACAAGGCTGGAATGCTGCAGCTGGATTGGCTTTTCCTCAGTCTGACACTGATGTTCAGTGAGAAAGCTTACTTTGGAATTTAATGGAATGGGTAGAAATGAGCTGTACGCTGTACATGGACAGCCGTTTCCCGCTGTTGTTTTCCCAGAGCTCGCCTGGCTGTCTGAACAACAGAGGAGGGGGCACAAAGGAGGCGCTTGCAGTAGGTGGAGCTCTTGTGTTGGATTTTGATGTTGGAGCTTGACTCACCTGCTTGTGAAGGACACAACAGCTGCTTGTGTGTGTGAGTGTGCACACACCCCTTTCAGATGGCATTTATGCAAAATGCAAAGATATAACAAGAGATTTACAAGCTCTCTGTATACACACACACGTCCTGTCACAAACACGTAAAACACATTTTCTGGGTAGAGCTAATTGACAGCTCTTGATGGGTGGCACAACACTGCCAACTGTCGGTGTTTACATTAGACCTTATTAGAAATTGTAATGGGACTCTTGTGTTTTCAGCTGGTAATAGTTTGTGTATGTGTGTACTTGAGCATACACAAGCTTTATTTACTGCCTGCAACCACAAACTACCTTTCTCTCACCGCCTTCTGACACCTCTGTGCTCTGAAACAAACAAACGTTTCCCCCACAATTCCACCCTGCTCTGCTTCCCTCTGCTCCTCACTCTCCTCCTCTGCTTCAACCCCCCACCCCCCCCACCCCTCTTGCACCATCTCCTCCACGCAATCTACCGCAGGCCCTCCATCTCTCCGGCCTGTCACCGTGCTTTTTCATTTGGCTTGTTGCTACAGGGGGCTCGACGCTGGCAGATTACAACTCGGCAACCAGTCATTTTCGATTTATCAGAGCCCCCTCCCTCTGGGCCCCCACCCCTCTCTCAGCCAGCCACAGTCACTACCCTCGCCAGCGTCAATCCAGACACATAGCAATTCCTCATCATCCCACCACCCAACACATCTCCACCCTCCCCTGTTCCCTCCCACCTTCCATATCTTCCTCTTTCGATCAGCGCGGAAAATTTAGCTCGCAAGCCCCAAGACAAAAAAAAAGAAGAAATATTGTGGCAGGGGAAGCATTTAAGTTAGAGAGGCAGCTAGTGCTGTATTATTACTTAGGCCCCTGTCACTGGTGATGACCCGGGAGAGTGGAGAATATCGATCGTGTGTCACTCAAGGCATTCAGCAGATTGCATTGACAAAGCTTGTCGGGGCCTTTAATAGCAAGGTTAGCAGCCTTGGCTGGGACCCAGGAGAAAACTCTAACTGTGCCCTATTTCATGGTGGCTTTTAACCATTCCCTGGGTCCAGAGAGTGGATTGATAACAGTAAGGAAGTAATTTTACTCTCATAATTGCCTTCCTGTGGTTGACATTTGTGGCCCTCAGCGCCTGTAAAAGTGCCTTTCCAAGAACAGGAGAAAGAGGGCCAGCATTGTCTGGCTGCTTTTTGTGACAGAAAATAGCTTCACACAGACAAAGATGTGGTACACTTAACAAAACATGGTGGAGGCAAAGGAAAAAAGGAAGAAAAAAATCACAAGGGGTGTACAAGTGTGATTTATGAGTTGAAGGAAGTCCATTACTTGCTAGAGGAAGCCCAGACCAAAACACAAACAGAGTAAGGGCCTGGCTTGCAAAGAGGGTCATGGAGCAATTCTTTTGCCCTGCCAAGATTGGTGATGGCTGCTGAAAACACTACTTGACAGAGAAGGAAAAAACAAACAAGATTTTGATCTCACTGTAATTCTCAACATAAATAAGAACACTAAACCACCTTAATGGTCTCTCTTGAAGTCAAGTGGTGTGGAACTAGGCTGAAATGTAACAGGTCCCCTGTGTGTTGTAATTTGCCTTACACATGTGGGGAAGCAATTTCTACAAGCAGCGTAGTCATTGCTGGATGCTGTCAGGTCGTGCGTGTCAGGTAACTATATAAATAGGTGCTGTGTAGGCCTAAATCTTAACGCTGAAACAGATTTGACTTTTATTTCCACAGTAAAGCTACGACATTGGATCAAGAAATCCGTGTTTGTTATTCATGGTTGGAGTTATGACAAGTCTAGAGAAAGTAAGATTACAATGTTCCATCTTGTGTAAAACCATCTTTCATGGAACTACTATAAGTACGTGCCCTAGTTACTGCTGCTGTACAGAGGCCTTTCAAGTAGGAGCAACTTTCTAAAGTTGTTCCAACTTTTTAAGTGGTGCTGCTGAAATAGTTTTTCAGCTAAAAACTGACGTAGGTAGTTGTCTCATAATTGGGAAAAGTCCTTGAGGCCAGTGGTTTAGTAAAGGTAGTGTATAGCTAATTCCAAATAACTTTTTCTCCTTCCTCCGCAAGTTGTGACACAAGTTGTTAGTGTTGCTAGCTTCCTTTGTAGAAAACTAATAATGGACGATTATGTTTTTATTTCTCTTTGCCAGCATCGATTATGCCATATAAGTGTATGTGCCCCCATTACAGATGGAATTTCTGTCCAGTTGGTTGTTTTGGTTGGAAGATGTGGAGGAATCACATGGGGAAGGGTCACTGTCACAGAAAGTTCAAAAGAAAGATCAAAGACACATGAATAATTGTGAATAGTGTCATAGAATATTCCCTCTTTCCTAGTTGTAGTTAGATCTTTCACACGTGCTCGAATCACAATAACGATATTTCCAACAGCACATGAAGGCAGCACTGAAACAATGCAGACAATGCTTTTAGTGAGATCCCCAGCCTGTCAATTATGGGCACATTCCAGTTGCATTTTTATGACCAGTCAGATGACAGGGAGTTAGGAATGCCATCAATGTGGTTACACTATAATGGACAATATCATCATCTTGTCTTTATGTACCATCTTGCATCAAAAAGTACAGTGTGTTGTTACATTACATGCAAGTTATTTCCTGTCTCTGAAGTCCTGATTATTTCAATTACAATCATGTTGTTTGGCTGTATTTTTGTTGCCCATGGCTTGTTGCTGTCTCCCATTACCAGTCTGTTAAAGCAGCCAGAGCAGATGTTTTCTAGCACACTCAGAAAGCAGGCAAACTCAGGCTGCTATTTATACGGTGGGAGCATAGCGCTGTCTTGTTTTATGACTTGATAACGACAGATGTGAATTTCAGGAAGGTGGCTAAATGAGGACGTTTATAGCAGGGATTAGTGATAACCGTGGTGGCCCCTGGCAGACACCCTGGATCAGCCAAATAGGAAATGTATTTCTTGCCATCAGATTTTACAGCCTCCTCTAATCCCCCAAATAGCAGTGCAGATGGAGCCAAATTCAGGTAAGGTGAGAGGCTATCATTCTTGTTGGTTTACACCAGCACACAAGCCACAGCACGGTGCTTGATAGGCAGGGCCCCCTGGTCACTAAATGGCAATACACCTGCTGACCATAGATCAGTTTATGACCCAGTGGCCTTCACTTTAACGTTCACAGAGTTATTTGATGCTGTAATGTTGGACGAGAAATCCAAGCAGATATGCAAGCAGGTGATCAGAGAGCTTGTAGTTATGAACAATGGTATTCACAGGCAAGGTGATTGATATGACTGAATGATGTAATTTTTTCCAAAATGACAAACCTTTTTTAACCTTTAAATGTGAATGAACATATATTGGTCAATATGTTACTGCATGTGTCTTATTTGATACAATTAGCTCATACGTTTTCTAGCTTTATTCACTGCATCACTTTCCATTCAGTAGTTCCTCCACGACTTAGGGTTTAGCATAATGACAACTTTGACCTATTTAGGTTGTCTTTCTCAAATAGCCACAACCGGATTACAGTGCTCTGCCATGTTACACATGTTTGTAATTTCTACTTCCTTCTAAAAGGCTCTGATCATGCATTCTCCATTCTTTTTTTGCAGCAATGTGTGTCACAGTGAGCACTCTGCTGCTATACCTGCAACATTAGAAAAAAGCTGTCTTTCCCTAAACTAGAAGCGTTTGTCTATCATATTACCACCACACATGAGCCGCACACAAGGCTTGACCCAGTGTTAAGTGTCTGCCCTAAATTTCATTGCCTCCATCTACTGGAAGGCCTGCCAATATACTGGCAGTGAATTCCTGGAGGAAAATAAATGGCAATAAAATGAGAGAAATGATAGCCCCTGCAAGCTGATAGGAGAGGGCTTTTTCTCTGCTGTCTTTTTTTCCATACCGGACTTTATTGAGGCTGCCTAGCTCTGGGAGCTGTGATTTGGCGCACTGGCTATGGCTTTAGTTGGACGGGTCCCTGAAAGCCGGTATTGAAGTAATGACACTGTAGCACAGATTGAAGAGCTGGGGAGTCATGTAATTAATTGCATGCACCTTTTTTTGATGAGTAGTTACATGGTAATGAGCGCTCAGCTGGGCAGCTAGAAGGATCTTTTTGACCTCACTGCCCTAGCACCCTCCTCCCTCAGTTTCCCCAATGCATTTTGGGAAGGAATCTAACAACACTAATCTCCCAGTCTGCTTTCTGTCTGCTGTACATGGGGGATGTTAGAGCTCATGGAATTGGAGGTGTGTAAAGTGGGCAAGAAGGTTATTTTACTGCCACACTGGGCTACTATAACAAGATGTTCAGATATGATCTGAGAGAGTAGAGGGCTCCCTCTGCTCTTATATTCCCATCCCCAACCACACACTTGTTCTCTACCTGCTCAGTTCATTATTAAATCTGGGAATTGTCCCCATAACTCAATCCACCAGACTACAGCATTATATGACCATTTGTGAGAAGGGTGATTGCGACGCAGGGCAGAGGATGGATGTTAAAAGCATATTGATTTGTCTGTAATGTCGTCATAGATCAGAGATTTATGGCAATATATAAATGCAGCCACAAGCTCTAGTAGCCTCCAGCCTGTGGTGGAGGAAATGGAGTCCTTAGGGTGACTGATGAGATCTAGACAGTGCTTTCAACCGTGTTTACCCCCCCTCCACTCGCCCCCCCCCCTCGAGCCTCCATTTCCCACTCCTCCTCTCAGGATGCTCTCACCCTGCGGCTGCTGTGACTAGTCCTTAGTGACTCTATATCTTTGCTTTGGACTCACATTCCAGCACAGAAGCTAGAAAAGCCGCCTCTGTGGCCTGAGATTGGTCAGTGTGTGCAGTCAGCCTCACTGATCTTTCCCCTGCTAGAAAGATTATGTCTGACAAGGTCACCAGAGATCATTGTCGCTCAATGATTCTAGAGGATTGAAAGGAAATGGAGCTTCTTCATGGTTACATACCTACAGTAGATACTAATTAAAACAATGGCTGACTGTGAGTGGCATCTTAACCACAGGCCAACAGTAGGCTATAAGATAAACATGGCAAGTCTATGTATGTCACATTGATGAACACACGACACCCGTGCTTCAACTACAGGGATAAAAGGAGGGTATTAAGGGTTATTTTCACACTGTACGCCTGTGACTTCTTTGCCACACACAAAGCTAACAGTAAACAAATCTGGGGCAATGGAAGCTAAGTGCTGATGCTCAGTGACAGGTTGTGAGCAAGGGTAGCAGAGGGGGTTATGGGTGACGAGGAGGCTAGGCGGGGCTCCTGTCTGTGGCAGTGTAAGCTGCTGTGCTTTGGAGCCAAGCACAGGGTCAGAGCCAGGTCACACTGGTGGGCTCGCCCACACAACCACTGTCAGAATGATGACCTAGGGCCCGTTGTCGCCCCCTCACTGGCCTTTACGAACTCTCAGCTCCTCTTTTTACATAATGGTCTCATCAGATGAAGCCTGCTGCAAGTTAAACAGACCCAGCAGTTTCCATCTGCTGTGGTCGACCAGCCCAAGGTGGTTTTATTAGATGGGCTCACTGTGAGGCTGATGTGATCTAGAGGCTGGTAGGGACATAATTAGCAATGCTTAATGTGATGGCGTTTCCTAAGGCAACACTAGAGCGCCTGTATAAAGTCGACAGAAAGTCTTGAAGTTGTTCATTTTAACTGCTATGTCGTGAAGCTCCCCAGCACTTTAATAGCCCTGGTATATGGACCTGTGAAGGTAGCATAAAGGAGATATTCAAAGTGTAGTCAGTGAAAACCAAGGGGATTTGACAGTGCCGCAGGAAATAGACAATTTATTATCAGCAACACAGCCTAGGTAGTGGATTATCTATAAAACTTTCATGGTCCTCCCTCAGTGGCAAGCAGCCATAAAACTCCCCAAATGAGGGACTTGTTAATTTACTTGTTAAAGCAAATTAAAAATTTATAAGCGCTTTTAGGTAAATGAGATCCTCTTTCATTGCTGCCCTAGTGGGATTCTCTTTGCCAGATCCTGAGAGGACAGGTTAGCTGTTCTGAAAGCCGCAGAAGAACAATAAAAGCCGTTAAATTGTTCCAGGTTTTATTACCGCCAAGCTCCGCAGCTGCTGTTGTGCGTAACTAAGGGAAACCAGGAGCTGATGGCTATCCCACTGAGGCCAGTACAGAAATCTGAGCCCAGTTCTCTCTGTCTTTTTTCTTTCTTTTTCTTTTTGTGGGATGAGGGATGAGGGTTGGGGGTGGAGTTGCTGGGGCAGGCCAGTTGTGTATGGCTCTGTTTAAAAAAGCCTTTGTGGTTAGAAATGCTAGCAGGCCTACTTTTGTGCTTGATTGCATTGAGTCTGTAGTGTAGCCCTTGAGAATAGGTCAATACACTTGTAAAATTCCACTATGGCAACGGTGAGCACTTTTCAGTAAGTGAAAAATAATTGACTCCACATGTTCAAGACAATGTTATAAGACCTGTTTTAGCTTACCTTTCAGGGGAATAGTATTAAATTAGATATTTCATAATATTTTTGTCACAGAAGGAATATAGTGAAGTGCGTACTTTATGCTCTGAATCATGTTTGTGCCGAATTAACTCGTAACACCCCTTTGCTGCCACTAGCAGCAACACTGCAATGAAAACATTCCATGTTGATTTAGTCTCTTTTAATGACATTTTTCTGTATTGTAAAGACATGTCAAGAGAAGTATTTGTGAGGCATAGATGACATTCAGAACCTTTCGTATTTCATGTGGCAACTCCAATAACCCTGCTGTGAGGTTATTCGTAAAGATTCTTCTTTATTTCAGTCTAAGCTTCAATAGAAACACTGAAAAGCAAGGTACTTCTGCTATTCCTCATGTATGTAGGGACTTATTGAAATGTAAGTGTCTGGAGAGTGTATGATTGCATATACAGTAGGTTCTGTGAGAAGAGCCAAGCTTTGGTCAAGGCCAGTCAAGAAACAGCAGTCTTCTGACACATTAATGAAAATCCATACCATGGTAGACCTTTGAAGAGGAAGTAATTGACAGCTCATTTGCTACTATATTATCTATTTAGATAGGGTGAGCTATCTTCATTGGCTATTGGCATTTTTCCCCCCAGAAAATGTCCTTGCTTTGATTAATTTTACAAGACCATTTAGAAAATACTGGTCTGATTTGTACTCTGTCCCCAATTAAATTAAAACACATTTCAGTCACCAAAAGTAAGAGGATGCTGTTTTGACTAATTGATGAAATTTGAAAAATTGGTCCAATGGTTATTGTCTCTCCACTGATGAATGCCGCCATGCAGAAAAAGCTATGTCTCAGATTAGACCAAGCACACTTCGAGACACTGGACTATGCAAATAAAGTGTGGCAGTAACAGTTTGAATTGTTGCTAGTAACTCAAGCACAAGCATTTGTTTTTGTTTTTTTAAGTGATTTATAAGAATTGTTAAATGATTTCTCATATTTGCGGGCTGAACTGTTTCATGCTAAGCTTTCAGCTGCTCTCTTCCAATGCATCGTACGGACTGCTGATTGAAAACAGTTGCTGATTCTCCACTTCAGTAAATTCAGACTGGTAAGAAAGACAAGAAAAAAAACCTTATCCCCTAACTCAGAACAGATTGCAGGAAAACAAGACCTCACTGTGTGGAAATGAATGGCAGATGCACTTACTAGTAGTTTAAATGTTTCATTAGATGCTAATGTCTCGCTGTGTCTTTAATTGTTGTGAAATTAGCCGCTGGAATATTAAAACCATCTGTTTGTTATCTTCCTGCAGGGCCAGTTCTTACCAGTTCTTGTGCATATACCAAGGTCATTAAATAAATGAATCCATATGCCTCAACCTGAGTCTTAATTAATGTCTTTATGCTATTTTATTGATGCTGTGCATCAGTACACCACATCAGTTCGGGGTATCTGCACACACACACACATCTCATTTCTCCAGCTTAGATTTCTGTTAAATACAGCACACTGGTCATTACAGGAGGTTTAAAACTGAAGGCTATAAAAATATAGACAATGACTTGCAAGATGTAACAAGTTTAAGTGATCGGATCAGCCTTGTTATAGCAGAGGTCACAGGGACTACCTCCTGCACCCACACACGGGATTCTCATTTAGATTTATCATCAGACAACCAGTCATTAAATTTCAACTTCACTTTTTAATGGCACTGACCACCAACATTCCCTCAATTTTCTTAAGACGCCACCCCTTAATCACACCATAAAAAGAAATGAATCCATCATCTGAGCCTCAGAAAGGAGAGTGGATGAAAAAAAAACAATTCTCTAAAGTAATTTAAGGTAGCTCAGGGAGAAATTAAAGGGAACAAGCTGAGGGATACGTTTTCAAATAGCTGTGTAATCAGTTCCCAAGCTATGTAATAGCCCTGAAAGATGAGCCACTCTTTATTGGAATGTCTTTATTAGACATGTTCTACAGCCATTACACATATTTAAATTTGTGCAAAATTTCAGATTTCATGGCGTACTTTCCCACTGGTAAGCCAGGATACCGACGGTGTGATTATGTGGTTTCACTACTGCAGAGTCACTTTGATACCACATTGATTGATAAAAGACAAATCTCTATAGCTCTCCCATATTTCGCCTGATTATATTTCTTATAAGCTTACCATATATGAGTTTGGTTTTCGGTGAATATGTGATGCGGGAGTCAGCAGCAGCTTTCAGTAAGGTGTGCGTATCTTTTAGTTTTGTGTGTGTGTGTGTGTGTGCACATTTATAAATGCATGAGTATGCTGGCGTGCGCTGCCCAGTGTTGTCAGCAGGGACACAGCCTGGTTAATAAATATTATAGGTCAACATGTTTTGATGAAGGATCAGTTCACGGACCAGGGTGGATGAGATATTATTCTCCTTTTCTCTCAAAAAATATGTAAACTCCCCTCAGACAAACTGGCATTTACAATAAAAAGAGAGAAAATGTGTCCTGCTTTATGTGGGAATAAAATGTGTTGGAGGTAATTAGTGCTATCACAGCGCAGGGCATTGGTGTGCATGTGTCTGTGCACGTGCCACATTTGGTTCTCGCGTGCTCTCCCCAGCCTTGTCTCAGCATTGCCTGACCACATAGACATACACTCATGCACACACACATATTCAGACACGTGCACACACAGAGTCAAACAGGCTCTTCAGGCATTCCCAGTGCTCAAACTCTCTTATCACATTCAGCACTCTGGCGAATCCACCCGCCTTCCACCCATCATGCAATTCTCCCAAGGAATAGGATTCCTTTCGCACTCCTAATGGCTACAGAAAAGGGAACATTTTAATTTTAATTATCTGCTCAACTCAAGGGTTCTTTTGGTATTCCCCCACCTTGTGCCCTTTCATCGCACTAAATGATGGCCGATACCTGAAAAGCGAATGCTGAAGGAGGGGCTCTGTCCCTTCCCTTCAGAGCAGGAGAGGGAGGGGAAAAGAGAGTGCCATCATCTTCTAGTCCAAATCCTTTGTGTGTGCAGTGCCACGCTCTGCTTTTCCTATTAGGTGGTAGAGCAGCCGTTTACTGCACTGTCCCATGAATCCTTCTTTTTATGTGCTTTGAAATGAAACCTGCAGCATTTGTCTGGTCTGGAAGGAGCAGCTTGGGAGATTCAGAGGACATCAATCGCAGACTTGGACAGAAAGTACAGACCCCCACCTCCTTCCACTCAGCTCCGCACTCCCAAGAGTCTTTTATTGTTCTCCAGATTTTGAAGGGCCTCAGATGCTCACGGTTTGGCACATCGTCCTCTTTATTCTTGTCATTTTTTTGCATCTCGAACAGAGTGTCTAGAGGATGACACTTGCTGAGCTCCTGCTGCCTCAGCATGTGGTGTCTGCTTGGAAAGGATAGTGGCTCCATTTAAAGGTTCTGGAGGGGTCTTTGTCCCAGTTCTCTATTTCATGGGCTGAGTGGAGTTTCATACTGCGAGATCAGATGGCGTCTGTCATTGGCAAGCGGAGTGATGGCGGCTGAATAGGCTCAGAAACATGACAGATTTACAGAGACAGCGCCGCAGCTCCTGCCAGTTCTCACATATTCATGAACCGATTTCTGTGGGATGCCTTCCCCAGCCAGTGTTATCCATGTAAAGCTCTAAACTGCTGTGTTAACAGTTTTTCTTCATGTTGTTAACCTTTGGTCTCTTTGTGTGTTGTGTTTGGCAGCTGAAACCAGGGCAGAACAACTGTAAGGACAGCGACAGTGAGAGTGTAAGCGGAGGGTCCAAGCCTTCCATCAGGAGCAGCTCCAGAGACAGACTGACAGATGTGAGTACATTACCAAACAAGCTCTCTTCGCGACAGCTCTCTACTTCAGTGGTATTTGGAGGTTCTGTCATTATATTTTGTTATATTATATTATATTTAGTGTACTTAACACATAGATTCAGCATTTCAAATATAGACAAAAAACACAAGACACAATAATTGGAAACCGAAGTCTGATAAAATGTATTTCTAAACCAACTTTTCCACAGAATATTTTCTATTTACGTGCATTGTTTGGAAACTATTGTGTGTCAGGAGCGTTTAAACGGGCCCTGTGGGGTCTGTAAACAAACAAAAGTTATGTTGACATTCAATTTTTTACTCACCAAAACCCACTCTGTGTATCCTTAAGCTCTAGCAAACATGATGAATGTATTTCCTTCCTTATAAAACATTTGCAAAGCTGATTTACTGTTTTCTAGCAGTCTTCTTCTTTCTTGCCTTTGCCAGCGTATTGTTGCGTTTCTTCATGCATTACTGCCACATGTTGATCAGTGGAATAGTGGGAAACCATTGGCAGGAATGGATACCGCATTCCCTGCATGCACGTGCAAACAAAATGGGGACCCACAAAAACTGTTCCATAGCTCTGCTAGAGGTGAAAACTCCCCAGGTTACCTTTAATTACCAGTATTAAAATACATTTTCAGAAAGACATGAGAGTTGTGGCAGCTAAACAATGTTGAATAAATAAATGAATAGTTTAGACTCATTATAGTTAGCCAAGTAACTTATAGATATGAGTGATATGTAAAGTATTAGTACTGGTAGGAGTTCTAGAGTTGGCACAAATGTTACATATTGTATTCCTTTGAGAATGATCCCCATGTTTATATTCCTAATTTTGAAAATAAATCAATTAAAATTATTTTTGATTAATCAACTAAAATTATGCATTAGTTGCATTGCTTGTACTACAATTTGTGCCTTTGCAAGTGGACAATAATACACTTGTACACATGTCAAACTACCAAATGAATCATTACATGCAACAGTAAAAACCTTTCAGACCTGTTCTGTACTATAAAGCTTATAGCTTATAATTAAGTCAGTATTATAAATCAGTACATGTTCTCTCAGCACAGAGTTAGTCGTGTGTGTGTGTGTGTGGCCTGGAACCTACAGTATGTCACACAGACAAAAGGTAAGTTAATGATGTGATATAATCCATTTTGTCAGGATCATAAGTGCTCTTGGGGAACTTCAGGTGAAGAGCACTATTTGCACATACACTCTCTCTCTCTTTCTCGCTCTTTCCCCCTCTTTCTCTCCCAGAGGTTTTTTATGACTGATACAAAAAAAGACACTATTACCCAGGTCCTCGTTCCTTGTGGAGGAGCTGAAGGCAAGCATTAACTGACAGAAGAAAGAGCGGCTGTGTCCCTGTGCCCAGTGACTTATTTCAAGATGTAAAGCGAGCAGGCTCAAGGGACCTTGCTGCCAGACACCCACCCCTGCTCTTTGATTTGTGTGGAGAATCTACTGCGAAGTGATCAGATATCTGGCCATAATTAAAGCTGTCAGTTGGGAGGTGAGCTAGTCTTTGAGAAAGACATGGCCGAACAACTGAAGCAAAACTGATTCTGCGTGTAGCTTCCCGATGCTTGACTGGGCATGAAATTAAATAAGTAATTTGATGTTGACAACAGAAATTGAAATGATACTTGCTGATGTATGTCAGACTGCACTGTGGTGACTGTACAGCAGTATACCAAGACACATTAGACACAAATAATGGAGGTCATTTGTCATATGTTATGTCATGATCTCTAATAATATTAACCAAATACTACAACTTAGGTATTAAGCAACAATATATTCTAAACAATTACAGTCTAATATAGAATGGTTAATATAATGTTTAATATATGAAGTTTTGTTTTTATCTAAATTTGAATCCCATGGTCATATCAAACAGATGGCAGCGAATAATCTCTTTGATATCCAGTTTGGTTTTTACAAAACTTTATTGTTAAAGAGTTATGCACGGTATAGGTCCATACCAAAATTGGCATTGGCACAACTATCTGCCATGGCCAGATCTTGCATTGCATTTGATGTTGACTACATGACTACATTGAGCTTGATATTAGTTGTTGTTATCTTAAATTGACTAGCAAGAATCACTGTTGGAAATGTCATAATCCTTTGCCTGTCTCGGCTTATTGGCCAACCACTTCTCTCCATTTAGATTACATCACTGTGATGGTTTGCACTTTCATTACACATTAATGAAACATTTTCAAACAGGCAAATCATGTTACGGTCTACCTTTATTTCCCAGTCACTTCCATGTGTCCACAACACTATCGCTGTTGCTTTACATTCATCTTACTCGGTGTTAATATTGTCTATGAAATCAGCCTGTATCAGTATAGGATTTACAGCACCAGCCAGTAATTGTATTGAAACATTGTCTTAAATTCCAAATTATCATAATTCATTCTCAGGTACTCTCTACTTTCCCAACTCCTGACTTGTTCTCAGGAAGCAACTATCACCCTCTATAATCACTTCCACCTGAGCTGGCATTTCAACCACTCAGTACACTCTGGAGTATAGAAGGAACATCGCCCTTGGTTCCCCCTGCTTTGTTTGTTCAAGACACCCCACAGGAGACCGAACATGTCTTCAGAAGAGCTGCTGAAAGCTGGGCAGCATGAAGACAGACCCTTAGACCCCTATGTCACTTAAGATGGCCAAACTGTGTGAGGTTTCATCTCCGGTCCCCACAGGTTTCTGAACAAGTCCCCTCCAGCCATGCTGTAAAAACCCACTTCACACGTTGCAAGAGGTGCAAGTCGTAGTTTTTGTTGCAGAGATCTTTTCCCCATACTGAAAGAAAGAAAATGGAGAGAATATAAAACGCACTGAGATTCTTTGGGTTTTGTTTAGTTTATAATGATAAAATAGTAAATGTGTTGTACAATAAATAGTATTGTTACAAATGAAGGTAAATGTATGTCCAGGTAATTTGTAAAAGCCTGTTTTCTCTGGTGTGGCAGTCCATGTGTTTGCTCTACTGAAATGTTAAAACTATTTTGATTGTAACACTGCACAATGCAACTGGACTGCTCATGTTGTTCAGCTGTGCAGAGATGCTCCCTCACAGTGCAAAAACAAAGGGAAAGCATCTAAGTCACTCGTTAGTACCAGGGAGCAGTGTGAGACAGGAGCTAACTTTGACCCGAACTGTTCATTAGACCAACAGTTTGCTAATGGTATTTGCTGTAGCACTCCCTTCCCCTCACGGCACGACTATGCTCCGATGGAGCAGATGAACTGAGTTTGCCGAACTGGCACTGGCTGGCAGGGAGATAGAGGCCAGAGGGGGTCAGGCCTGGCAGCCTCCTCTCTCCCACTCGCCTTCCCTCCTCACGCCGTCCTGCCAGCTCATTAAGGCCTACAAATGGCACATCAGCTCGGCTGTGTTTGCCTCAACCCCAAACCCCAGCTAAATTGGCAGGCTTAGCCGCATTTGCTCTGAAGCACTGTGCTCCCTTTTGGGTTTGTTTGAAGCTGACATGGCAGCCACCCCCCACGTCCCCCACCACACCCCACCCCTTCAGTCTGGGTGGCAGGCATTCAGGCAGGCAGCAGTCCTGAGCAGAGGGAGTCTGCTGGATCAGGGAGGGCAGGGAGCTTGGGATGAATCACTCCCGTTTAGTCTCTGCGGCAAGGGGTGAAATGCCATCATTACCCGGCTGCCTATCAAATAAATTGGCAATTACGGGCCTGGGATTGCAAGTAAACAGCATGTTACTCCTTTTTTTCCACCCAAGGCTCTTGATGAGAGGCGGGTGCAATAGAGAGAAGCTCCAGAGTACTGGGTCAGAGCCAGTCAGTGTTAGCCAACCTGATGAGAGGCACAAGAGGCAGACTATAATGAATACACCCCTATATTTCAGTGTCCATTTTTATTGTCAGCCAAGGCTTCCTATTGTATCCTACTTTAGCTGTTCTACTGAGTAAATTCTGCCTGTCAAATCAGAACAAATGCAATGCTACACCTTTATATAATATATGGTGTGGAATACTCTGCTGCAACACAGGGTAATGGTTTGTGTGTTAGATGGATTATAACACAATTATTAAGACTAGCAGTTTATTGGTGTTACTCCAGACAGCATGCATACTGTTTTTTCCAACTGTAATGAAAATGTGAAAATTGTGGGTTCCTGAAATCCATACTCGTGTGCCCTGGCTCCTCTCACACGAGAACGTTTTCTTGCGGTGAGGTCTTTGAAAGTTGTTTTGTAATGAAACATCTGGAAGTGATATTGTTAAAGTCAAGCACATCGTATTCTCGTGCTTTTGAAGCGGTTTCAGCCCAAACACAGCTGAAGTCTCTCTTATGGCTAGTAAAACTGAACTTGGTTATTACTGGCTTTCCGATGAAAACATGACAGCCTATTCAGAATCCTGTGTGCATGTGGTGAAACCATTTCAAATGCTCAAATTACAGCTTTTGGAAATGGATTAATGTCATGAAGTATATTTGTTGTTGTAAAAATCACTGTTATGATTACATTTGCTGGAGCATTCCAAGACTGCACATAATGTTTCGTCCTTGTCTCTGAGTACAGTCTTTTCCATAAGCTTGTGGTCTGAACTGAATCCCACTGCCCAAGTGAACTGCTTATGTAATGTGAGCAGAGCTGGTCTGCATTACACTATGCCCATCCCACCTCCTCAGTACATTCTCCAATTATTTCCTGACACTCTGATGTAAATGAGGTCACAGTCCCCCTACATGTCCAGATATGCTGGCCAATTTGCTCCGACACAGAACTTGTAATTGCTTGCATCAATTATCCGTCTCTTTCTCTCTCTGCCTCTCAATAATTTGAAATGTTTCATATTAGAGACAAGCATTTAGATATGGAAGTAGGAATGTTGTACCTATAATTAGCTCATTATAATGGGGTCGTACTCTTTGCTGAGGCGACCAGCGTGTGCATAGTGACAATGTGAAATGAGCAGCAGATGCAGTGCAAGGATTACTTCAGTCTTTTTGGCTGTTAATGGCTTTTCAGCAGTGATGTAAATAAGTCAGGGCAGACAGTAAAAATACATACATTGCATGTACAACCACACATCCAGCCCATACAGGATAACACTTGGTCTAAGCTTTGTGGGAAAGGTATAGCCTTATTTTAAAAGAAATGTGTGTTGGTAGTGTAATAGCTGAAAGCAGTTTTACCAGCTTTGATTTAATACTTTAAACAATGAATAGTCCAGGTGAGAGATCAAACTGACTGAAATCTAGTCAGAGAAGTTAGTTTGTTTTACCACTAAAATCTCAAGGTCATCCAATTTTGTGATTAAATATGAAATCGTTTAAAGCACAAGGTTTTGACATGATGACTCACTCTTTGATTCATGCCATCTGGGGCTCCTATTAATTCATAAGGAACACCTGGAACCGATTGTAAAACATTATTTCCACTGGCTTACTAACCATCTCTCAAGTCCTTTGTGCTAGTGAAGAGATCATGTCCACAAAAAGAGCTTACCACCTTATTTTTCTCATTCAGTATGCCAGGCTGGTTACTGTAAAGTCAGCTGCCGGAGGATCCAGACACAAGATCACTTAAATTGCCTACACCTTTGACTCTAAATCAACCTGATGAATAGGATGTCTCCCAGGAAGTGGCCAGACATGCTCATTACCACCTCTGGCACTTCAAATCAAGCCCCCTTTTCTCTCGTCTCCCTCTCTTTTATTTCTCTTTCCCATTTTCTCTCCCATCTCTTGCAGTTGGGTTGTCAGGGACAGATTGTGACACTTTGTGACATGGCAGTCAGGCAAAATTATGCTGCGCCTCCATCGCCCTGCCAGTACCCCAACAGCTGAATGTCCGTCAGGGGCCTGTGAGAGGTCTTGCTGGATGGCTTGTCTCTACAAGTGCTGGGGGCATGCCAGCGTCCCTGCCTACGTTCACAAGTGTTTAACTCAGACTCGGCTGCATCTTCTCTCCAGAAATATAATTAGAATGAGAGAAGCAGAGTGTGATTGTGTGCAGTGACCTCTTAGCAGCCCTCGGGTTGAGAATACATGGCACTAGTTTATCTCATCTAATTATTTATCAACAAAAAAATAGGGGGAATCAGAGGAACGTTGTGACCTTTACTGTAGTTATGTTACTGTATACCAAGCTAAAAAAGCTCTTTAATTTTTGAAACTAATACAGAGCGAGGTTGGTGTGGTAAATACTGTTCAGTCCGATGCTGACTGAATGCAATCCCTCAGTGCTGTGGATGATAAATCTATTCTCATGGAAGATTAATGGACTGGAGAAGTGGTGTTGAATGTCATTGTTGAAGGTTGAAAGTATTGAGCGCCTGAATCCTATCCATATGTTTTCAGGAATGACATAAATAGGCTCAGCCGGAATCCATTTTGACTTATCAAGCTTAAACCAGTGCCAAAGCCACGCGATACTTGCCAAGTATTCAGGCTCTGAGGCTTCCAATAACAAATCCTATTCCACATAATTTCCACTGAAATTGGCCATGACCATGACCACGCGCTGCCACCCTGTTTTTGCTTTTGCCGTGCGTCCTGCCACTCTTGGCTACGTATTACTTCCGCATTCCCTGTAACTCGACCCTGTAGCCACAATATTTGATGTCATACCAGGTTTTGGTGAGGGAGTCTCGCCTCTCTTTGTTCTAGCCTTTTCAGCGTGGAGGCTGTTCCGGTGGGGTAAGTTGAATAAGTGGAGCCCGGAGGAATCTCTACAAAGGTCTCACTCTGATTGGATGCATGCAGAGCCCAAGGAGAGAGCACCGGTTGCCATAGCAATGAGAGCAATGTGGGAACTGGCTGCATGAAGGAGAAAGGGGAAGTGGTGCTTTCTTTTGTGATGGGAGGTCTTCATCGACTGACATTCCTCTTTATGAATACACACTGGCCAACACTCACATAAAAACAAATACGCAAAGGCACACAAACAGTGTGGCACGCACCTTTTTACCCCCCAAGGAGAATCGGCACTAGAGTCACTTCGATCACAATGGCCTGGTAGGGGTGTACTCGGGCCCAAGCTGGGAGCCAGAGAAAACACAATCAGACACACCGGGAGTCCAGGACTATCTCCCCCTCATAAACATGATTACTGGTCATTCACTGCTACATATCGCTTACCTCTCCTGAGCCAACAAATCATCCTTACCCTCTCCCCTGGCTCATCACAGCCACTATAAACAGAGTAATGATGGAAATATGTCTTTCTCTATGTATCCTTTGCTTGCAACCCTGTCTGACTCAAAGCAGATGTTCTAATTATTTAACCCATAATATTCAGGCCACATGACTATCGAAGGGGTGATGCAAACCTCTCCAAGGAGTACATGTTTGTGTTTATGTGTGTGTTTTATATATGTTAATCCCTGGTGTGTGTATGTTTGCACCAGAGAGTTTGGCTGCAGGGTAGAGAAGCTGTGTGGGAGGTTGGTTGTGTGTGTGTGTGTGTTGTGTCAAGTCTTGTTGAGTTTGTTTGAAGGGCACAAGGGGCTGAGAATGGTGTACGGGGATTACATGTGAAGCCCTGCTGGTTCATGGACCTGGTCCAATCTGTCATGGCAGTTAAATATACATCTACATTCTCATCCAAACATTCAATTTAGTTATTTCCAGGTTTAAATATTCCACAATGTTTGTGCTCTAAAATACATTATGATGCATTTTGGCAGCACTTACTTTGGACTGTTATAATATTGTATTCTGCAGTGTAGTATCCATGGCTCTATGTGCATACTATATGCCATATGCTATGTTGCTACTTCAATCTCAAGTGAAGATGTAGTTGAACTACAGCTTGTCCTTACCATTTATGATGGAGGCAAAATATTAGAAACACCTATCAATATAATGCAGTCAGGTACAGCACTATCACTTAGTGATGTGTAGTTCATGAGTAAGGAGTTCAATGAACTACTCCTTTCCTATGAACTCATATAAACTACTCCTCTCAGAGACTGAGTAAGTCATTTATTTGGCAACACATGCGCATTGCGCCACAATGTATGAGTTTCGATCGAAATCCAGTTCAGCAGTTCACCCCTTTGTCGTTCAATTTACCCGTGACAGCTAAACAGGCTCAGGATTGGACAGAAATGGGGCGTGGCGTGATTAGAGCTCTGCTGCAATGGGGAGAGAGTGAGAAACGTAAGTATTTTTGTATTCAGGCTGAAAATAAAAATTTAAATATTAATAATTAATAAATGAACGAATGACTCGAAAAAAAGAGTAGTTCTTTTTACTGAATGGGAGTTACTGAACTAAGTCACTAAAATGAACTTTTTATCCCATCACTACTCCTCATCACTGGGCTGAAAACATCAAGCGTACTCTCAAAGAGCTTAATTTACAATCATAGCGAGGATTCTCTCACCAGCAGTGTACTGTGAAAAACTTAGCAATCTCCCTCGATCCTGTATGAAAAAGCACAGGCAAGGGGTACTTCAGCCTATTGATGCAGAGAAATAGCTGAGACAACTTGAATTCCAATGTCTAAAATCTAATGCCCCTTGAGGAACAGCGATGTAGCTGAGGCATCTGTTTTCAATGACTCCCCTGTTGAAGGACAACTAAGCAAGACAGACACAAAGAGACACAAACCTTTGTTAATTAACCTTATAATCAAAGCAAATAGTAAATCATTTCGTAAAACTCACTGACTTAATTGCAGCTAATGCAGTGTTTCAACAAGGTCAATTTACAAAAGGTATTTTCAGAAGCCTTAACCTAACTTAACCAGCTTCACATAATACAAGTATTTTACATTTATGACATACATTTCTCTCTCATTTACAGTCTAGTTACAGAGACATCAGAGATAATTTTAATCCTTTCAGAAGAAGCCATTTTCCACAATTAATTATTTTCACTTTTCACAGACCTGAAATTTACCCAAGCTACAGTAGATAACAAAACACAGATCACAGCAAACATTAGGCCTTACAGTGTGGGATTCTCAAAGTTTTATTGTAATTTTGTAAGGCTTAAGACGGTGTTCATTAATCAGTAGACAGTATAGATATCATAGACAGTAAGCAGTACACTACACACTGCTTACTGTCAATCACTGACACCCACAGGGAGAGGTCTTCTCCTGTCGCCTTACAGCCTGTATTGTCACATTCATGTCTTCATACTTAAGGCATTGTTACTTGTTAGTTTACGTTGTGGTGTTGTAACATTAAACATGTTTCCATAGGCAATTTGTTTACTGACATCTTACAATTACTCGATTTTTCAAAAAAATATATATTCAAGTCAAATAAGGACATATTGGGGATATACTGGGGCCTCTTTAATTAAATCACCTAGAATCTGACAATATTAACTACCACCAAAAGTGCGGAGTTCTTCCATCCTCTCAACAGCCTCAGCAGTGAAACCTGTCTGAGTCTGCCATGAGGAGTTCCCAACTAACCTGAAAGACAGAACCCTGTGGGTTTCTGAATTCTGTTTGGTGTGGACATTTTCAGTGCAAATATATTGAATATTGACTACTGACTTACCTTAAACCTGCAAATGCACCATAGTAAGCAGCTTTAAAACACCTGTTTCAGTTTTATCCTGAATCTTCCACATTCACATAATTTAAGCCTGAATTTGCTTTCTGTTTTAATTTCTAGTTGCAAAATGTGATTTTCTGAATGTAACCATCCATTTGAATTGTTTTTTGGTTTTTTTATACAAACATAATCCTACTTCTGTGATCTTGGAAAGTGTAGCCTAGACAGGTGAGTCAAGACATTGATGATGTCATCGAAACACACATTAGAGAGAGCTCCATTATGACAATAATCCTTAAGAGGTTTAGATGAGTCTATAATGTAACGGTTATGGAGCATTTGGAGTGATACATGATGATTCAGCTATTGGTGAGATGCATTTCACTACTGAAGCTGTGCACATATTTGCCCCAGAAACACCTTCTTAGGTGGGAAGGTTCACGGTGAAATATTTACAGCCCAGGGTCCATCAGTCAGTGGCTTTGCTGTCCATCCCACTGGCGGCTTGTTGTCATGACTGCAGGGAGGAAAGGAAGTGTGGTTTGGGTTCTGTGCTTTCAACGTGTCTTAATGAAGTCCTGCTTTGTATTGCTAGATATTGAACCAGTCTATAAATCCCAAGTGGCCTGGGCATCCTTGTGGCTCAACCACTTAGTGCAAATTACTGTGTACATACCACTGCATGGCTTCTAATCCCACCCATAGCTGTGTTTTTCTTTATCTCGTAATTGCAGCGAGTAGTGTCACAAAACCACATAAAAAGGGTTGACAGCCTATGAAGAAATACAGGACACACCTAATGTGTCCCATCCAAAAATTAATTTACAGCTTTGGAAAAGAGTCTGGGATTGTTAAATGTAGAGCATCTACATTTAGAATACAATGTAGACTCTTTTTGTTTCACTCTATGTTTCTTCACGATACAAAGCTAAGCTTGAAGTTAGGTAACATATTTCTTATGCTTTCAAATATGACTCAAATATGTTTGTCGTCATTCACTTTAAAAGAAATGTCTGAAGTGTGACAGAGTTAAAGAAGACTAGATTGATCTTTTAGAAAATTAATTTAAAAGGATATTCTTAGGAAAGCTTAGGCATGACCATGACTGTAAGTCTTTTTTTTTATGTTTTATAAAATCAGAATTTCCCTTAATCCTTCAAATTAAAATATTTCCAATGTCTTTATTACATATTTGATCAAATCGTCAGACCACTTTTAAGGACACTGTGTACATAGATGCCTTCCAATTACTGCTGTAAGAAACACAGTGTTTCATCTTACCATGGAACATTAGAATTCATACTGATCAAAACAGGCACCCACAGCTTAACATTTCAATAGTTACTGTACATTTTCAAATCCTCAGGGGGGTGTTCAGCCTCTTCACCTCATTATATAATTATTTTACATGACATACATTACTGGTGGGAGACATTTGTGTATCTTTTCTTTAGTGAAATATCTGGTAGAGCTCCTCTCCTCCTTTTTTGCTTCCTTAGGTTTAAAAGATGTTTTAAGGATATTTTTACGGTAATAATCCCATTAGAATGAGGTGAGCGCTTAATTACTGCATATTTTTAGAGGCCTCCTGGGATATCCCACTGCGGTGGCAGGGCTATTTGAGACTGATTTGAGATGCTGATTTGTGCAATGCTGTTGCTGATAACTCTGCTCATAACTCTGCTGAAACAACTGCTAAGTCTTTAATCTCTTATTTAAGAATAAAACTAACTACTCTCACTTTAGCTGGTGCATTTGAATTTAAAGGTATATAGAAATAGAAATATTAAGTTTGAAATGATTAATACCAGCTAGAACTCTGCTACACTGAAGAGATTTTGCCCTCGCTTTGTATCATTTTTGACAAATTGTAGCTTTGAAACATATAAGGTGAACTGAGTTTTAACTGCCTTTCCAGTCAAGGCTCGATTCTTGATTCTTTTCTCTGGCTGACAGCGGGGTGGGGGGAGAACAAAACAAACCAGGCTCACAAACAAGGGTTTCATTTTGTTGCAGAGCATGCAGCAGACAAACATACTGATGACTTGAATTATGATTAAGCTCACTCATAACTAAATACAGCTGTAAGCACTGAGTCAGAAAATAATATTATGGCGGATGCGGGTCGGGAGTGGTGGGGGTGGGGTTAGAGAGTGTGTTTTGAGCTAGAGGTCAATTAGGTATGCTAAATAGTCTGGGCATCAGTTCTCCCTGTTGCTGATTTGCATTCTGTGCCCGACTCTGCCACTGATCTCAAAGTCTCATTGCATTCCCCACTCTCAGGATAACATGGAGTAGGTGGGGGACTAGCGGGGTGAAAAAGAGGAGAGTGTGCTTTTATCCTCTGTGGCTTAATGGGGGAAAAGAGACAATATTCCCCTCCCATGTTAGCTCTTCTCAATGAAGCAGACATTAAAGTCTGTGTTGGAGGTGTGCGGGAAATAAATGGCTGGCAGCCGGAATGGGATGGAGAAAGGTCAACGACGTGTCACACAGTCAATCTATCAGGCAAAGCTACTCGTTCAGCCCCACATTGCAACAACTGCTGAATTTGTACAGAGACAGAAGGAATGTGACTATAAGCACTGGCCATGATTCCCCATTACTCTGCTGAGGCACTTTGATAGGGCACAGTCTTCCACAGCACCGGAAACTATGTTGACAACAGTCTGTAAATGCTTTTCCTGTTGTTCACTCACACAAAAGGCAACGCAAATGTAGGATCCCCTAAGCATGGACATTGCTTCTCACATTACAATAACCAGAGAAATAATTCAAATTTGTATGTATGATCTGTAATCATACATCAAAATCAATGCCTTTCATTTATTTCCCCAGGCCATGGTAACTGGAGGAGGCAAGATTAGCTATTACCTTGTTTTCCATATTCAATTTTTTCATAAACCAGTGGTGCAATATGCTCAGGTTTAGGGACTCGTCTTCAATTTGGAGCAATTTAGCCAAGTGATGGGTGTAATTTGTTTCCCCCGTCAAGTTGCCATTTGCATTTAAATTCATCATTACCAGCCATGTTTTGCAAAGATTTCCCCAGATCGTAGGTGTCAGGACACTCCAGTGACTTGATGCTAACGCCTATTATGAGTGCTGCAAAACAATTCTCATTCTTTTGCCAAAGAACACAGGGTCCGTTTTTTGCCCGTAAATGCCCCTTGAGACAAAAGTAGGAGACATTTAGTGTAAATGCCTAAAAAGGCAGACCTGCAAGATGCCCTGAATCACCTGGCAATCAGGTTTCCTCTTCATAGGCTTTGACATTCCCCAAAAGTGAGAACTGACTAATAAGTATGCAACTTGTGAAACAGTCAATCAGGAGGTTTGGTGAATCACCAAGAGAGGAGAGGTTCCCTGTGAGGCACAGAGTCACCCCTTACATTTTAACTGGTGTGGCTTTAATTTTAAAGAGCATTAAATTATTGTGCACACATCCTATGTATTATTGTAAAGCATTGTTGTGAGCAATGTGTAAATATATATAATATACATATATAACATATGCAAATATACTAACATATCAATGTGTGAAAGAAATAACACATTAGAGAATAATAATAAAAGAGTATTTGAGTTAGACTACTGAACTGTGTTACATTAATATTAATGGTCCTGGATATTGAATTAGGGACACATGCAGCACAGTGGTGCTGAGGTGCATGCTGGTCCCATAACCCTTGGGTAGATGGATCGAAAAATCCTCTGTAATGCTTACCCTGCTTCCTCATGTGGTCATTAAAACTTTAAAGGTGATGTCTCCCAGTGATAGCCTATGGTCATTTGATGTTTTTTTGAGATTTTGTGAAAACCCTAAGTTTCTTATGCATGTGTCCCATAAAGTGATGTTTTGAGATCAGGTTTCTATCTGGATACAACTGTTTGAACAAGTCATGATGTTCCAATATCAAATGCTTCAGATGTACAGTCATGCCTAGTGTAAAGTGTGATGTTGATTATCTGCAGTAAAAGCGCAGCAAAGTCCAGTTTTGATTTCCTTCTGGCACAATGTTTCCAAAAAGCAAAGGGATGTTTCTTACAAGACAAAGAGTCTGAATGGAATTAGTCCTACATTATTGCAACTGCTATCCAAGTTCCATTACATTACATTTAGCAGAATTTATCCAAAGTGACTTCCAAATCAGGAGCAACTGGGGGGTTCAGTGTCTTGCTCAAGGACACTTTGAAACATGCACAGAAATTCTAGAAAGCAGATCAGGTTATGACAAAACATTTTCTGAGAGACATTCCAACAGTAACGTTATCTCATACTGAGTCACCCCTTCAAGAAAAAACTGTGGCAAACATGAAAGAACTGCAGGCTGTTAAGAGATGAATTCTTCTTTAAACCAAACAATGATAACGTCTGTGGGTCTGATTGCAACTCATTGCATTGCATTACAAAAAGCTCTTTACCACACAAGATTATCTTGGGGTCATCCTCACTGTAAACAGTCTGTGTAAACACTGTGCACTGTAACTATACTTACAGTGTATAAGTACAGTTAAAGTAACAGTACAGTAATAAATTATATCACAGAGTGTAGTTGTATAGAGTTGTAAAGTATAAGCCAAGCGCCAACAACACAGGCCTAAATTTCCCATACTGCCACTAGACAACAACCACATTATACAATATAAATCATCACTGTATACTTCTACTATGTTCATCATACAGTTATGCCAAGTGTCCTATTCCATTAAGACACCACTGATTCAACAAAGACAATCAAATATCATCAAAACCATTTAACACATCATATTCAAAGATGAAACGGAACTATTAACCAGTAAAACATTTAATAAAAAAGAAAATAAGACTGACACAATGGATATTATTTTGCAAGCTTGTCCTCAAGTATATTGATTTTCAACATGTACACATAGACTTAAAGTAAGTGTAGTAATTAATGAAAGAAAATCATATTTATATAACAATTTGTGTTTGACTTGTATTTGTGTAGTAGACCTACACCTATGTGTATTGGCAGCTTTTTTTACAGTGTGAGTCCTGCTACCATTTATGCACCAGAAAGTCCAGAAAATGCAAAAGTTTTAAATTGTTTATTGGATTGGTTTCATGCATCTTTCATCTTAAAATTGCATTGCAATCTTCCATCTGGTGAAGTAATTAAATGGAAAGACTAATCCATTTGTTTGAGTTTAGATCTCACAGTAACAGAGCTTGAATGGATTCTGGACTGACAGTGGTGAAGAAATGCTAACATGTGTTTGATATAAATAAATATACGAATGGATGGCATACTGTCAAATGTGCTATATAACAGAATCAATGAAGACCAACAATGAAGAGGAAAACTCTGTGATCATCATATTGATGGATGCCCCACTTAGGCAATGGCAGCTAATGATCATCCCTCTTACATATTGCCACTAGTATTAAGGGCAACAGCACAAATCATATCATTATTATGGGGTTTCAGCATTTCTTTATTTTATAGCACCACATTATAATATTAAACATCCATCTAAAGCCCAATTCAAATTGCTGTTTCAATAACCACCCCTCAGTGTGAACTTAGTCTACACTCAAACAGACATTTGAATCAAGCAATTAAGAATTTTATCTGTGATGTCATCAATGGAAGGCCTGGTGTTGACTCATTGATAATGAAAGAAGATTATGAAGACTGAGAAAATGTTTATTTTACATCTAAATAAGCTCTAAATTCATAGAAGGGATTATTTATGAACCAGAAATTGTGTAAAGTAAAATCTACTTTCAAATCATCACAAGGACATTGTTTCTTTATCTCAGTTATTCTCCTAAACAACCACATGCACTGGGAATACTTTTATTTCACAGTGGATAGAATTTATTTCTGTTTGTAATAGCAAAATGTGCATAGTGATAGGGAACTGATGTTTCAATTTAACAAAAACGGATTAGGTTGCCTTCCTTGCAGGTGCCTTATATTTCCAATCAGTTTCCCTGAAGTAAGGGAGTAACACTCCAACAAATGCTTGGCCTACACCACTTCATCTGCTAGAGTAAGTAATAAGTATTACACAGTGCACTCACAAACGTGTCCTCCAAATATACCCCAACAAGTGCTTTAACAGTTAGAGCATAGTGCTGTATACACTTGCAGCAGTTTGTAGTGGGTACAGACATTGAGGTAAATTTAGCAAATGATCAGTAAAGCTTGTTTACAGCCACGACTCAAGCAAAGCTTTAAATGTGATCATCTCAGTTCAATAAGGTGAGATAATCACCGCTAAAGCTCTGTTCAGCTCCCCAATCCACCACACTGGACTGCATAGCATAACAGTTTATATATGAATGCATAAAGATAGGACACTACAGTATGGAATATGGAAATAAGGCTTTCATGAACATATGAGCTGCCTATGAGCACACAAGGTTTCTGATGTTTCTCCTCCATATATTTTGTTTATAGTTTTCTCAGACTTTTCATTCTTCTTCTGGCATTCTTTCCCCCAACTCTCTTTTCCCCTTGACAAGTTGCTGGAAACTCATCAAAACTCCTGACTCCTGTCGAGCTCCATCCTCCCCGTTGGTCTGGCTTAGTGCCTCTGCGAAGCTGCTAGGTAAGAGTGCTGGATGTGGAGGCGCAGAGATGGGTAAAAGGGTCATGAGATTTAGCAAAAAGTATCTGAGAGCTGAAGGCTGGTGCAAAGACAGACAACTAGTGATTCTTTTTTTATTTTTGCCTGTGTGTGGTCATTCTGTTTGCAATGTCAAGAGTCATTGAGCGTACATTATCACAACACTGAGGACTGTGTTAAGAGCAGGTCAGATGATGCAGATCAGATCAGATCAGTGTACAGTTGGCAAAGGATTTTACTGTGTGTGTGGTTGTGTCTTTATGTGACTCTATGGATAAAAGGATCATACTTGACAAAAACACATGGCTTTGCTCATTCCAGTCAATCATTCAAGTCAACAACCTTTCAATTACAAACAACACCAATATTTGACAAAAATCATTGATTTTTTTAAATTGATTAAACATTTCAACACTTTGCAATTTGCTGCCACATACAATTTTGATAAATGAATAAAAATGCAGATTCACAAGTTGGGAACAGCAGAAAAGGGTAGGAATAATAATTAATGACAACAGCTGCTCAAAGGTCCACTAACTTTTGTGAATTCCATCACATAGGTTTGTGCATCTGGCTTAGTCATGAAGTAAACAAGTAGAACAGATAATGTTATTACCGGAGTGCATTGATTATTACTTTAGTCTTATCTAATTTGTGTTACTGCAGCGTGCACCTAGATGACAGTTTACAGCTAAGTGTTTGTGTGTCTCTCTGTAACAGAAGATGCAGTCACTGCAGAAATAATACTTTACAATTACCAAAGCCCTATTTGCTGCAGTGCATTGATCTATACTTACCGTTGACACTGAGTCACTGAGCCCTTGAGGCAGGGACGGAAGCACAATATTTGTATCTTCAATTTCCTCTAATCATTGGTTTTTGAAAGCAAAGCTACAGATCTGCCATTCACGCTGCCACCCCCCTCCTAAGAGCCCCCATCTCTTCTCCTGAGACTTGGCAATCCACTGAAAGATCCCTTGGGTGTTGCAAATGAATCCTCCTGTTACCCCAAATGCAAAAAAAGCCTGCGGCTATAGAAGTGAATCACTCTTTGAATCTAGCATCTCATCTCTTTTTCTTTGTGCTGTGTTTTACCACCCTCTATTTTTGGGTCCTAATTAGGCTCAATAGGTACCAAGAGGTACAGGAGTTATTATATACAGAAACAATTTTTTACATCGCAGTTTCCAAATTGTAACCAGGAAGGGGGGAAGAAAGCATACATCAAAATCTTATTAGAAAATATTTTGACGTTTCGGAATTCCCCAGAAATCAAGAACCATTTTATTTCTGTTACTTTGATAAGAGGTTCCAAAAAAAACTGCAAGTGACTTTCAACATAAAGCGCAAAATGTACAACTTTCAAGTCATCTGTCACAAACTTTAGTTCAAAAAATCAGAAGAAAATCTGAGAAGTTCAATTTGACAGCCCAAAAAATCAAGGTGAGTCAAGTAAGAAATCACAAGCCTCAAGATGCAGCCTGGGATTTATGCAATCTAAAAACATACTATATGTATGACCATATAGCCATACACCATATTTAATAAGGATGCCATTTAATGATTAGACACTCAAGGAGAGAGAGCAGACTGTGTTGCTTTGAAATCAGAGTAAATCTGCAGCTTGATGTTTCTGCAACACTTCAAACCTCCCTCTATCTCCTTATATAGTTTCTAAGGTGACACCTTTTATCCCACATGCTACTTATTTAATTCAAATTCTTTATGGTTCACTTTTGGCTCCTGCTTGAGGATTCTCTTTGCTCAAAATGAAAGATATAACTGAAAATATGGCTGTATAGAGCCAGTGCAACTTGCCAACGTGCAGTACTGTACCTCCATCATGGCTACTTGTTACAAAGAAAAGGAGTTGCAGAGAAGTGCTGATTGACTCCCAGCACGCATTCTAAGTGAAAAAGATCCTGGCGTAAAGGTTTTAAAAAGCCCCTTTTCTTTAGATGGCCACATGTGAATGTACCGCCACACAGTCAGGTATGATAGAATACTTCATTCATGCAGCTAATTTATCAGAATAATTTGCTTTGAGAACTTGCTATGAGTAATGTATATTAGGATAATTATTCCTGGTGCATGCAAACCCTTAGAGTAGGTGCATTACACAGAAGAAGGCAGAAGAAGTGGAAGATATGGCAGAATAGTCAACATCACAGCTGAATGGTTGCATTATTTGGACAATCTTCAAGTCAAAAGCATCCAGAAATCTAGGATTTCTTTTGAGCAGAATGTAAAATCCAATCAGAATAAGATCATTTTGATGGAACTGTTAAAACAGATTTAACATGAATAGAGAGTGCACAATAATGACCTTTATAAATAAGTGTGATTAATTATTTAATTGTATTTTTTTTTTCATTTTATGCCACTATTGTAGTATAAGCCTAATGTCGTAGTTTGTCAAATAAAAGCTGGGTCTAATAACACAACAGGGAAACACAAAGCCATGTTTCCATCAAAACATTTTTATACAATTTGACTACTTAAAAAAGCTGGATGAAAGCGACAAAATTCGACAAAACCTCCACACTATCACTTAAAGGTTTTTACACTCACTTGAGGTCTTTTTTTTTTGTTTTGTTGATACAAACTTTATGCAACAAATAAGTGATAGAAATTCATTTGTCAGTAAATATAAAATAAAGAACTGTGTTTATCATGTGGCATTGTAGCATTCTGCTGTTTACTGTAGCATTCCACTGCTTACCGAGCAGCTGTGTAGATGGAAGAGAGACTAATCAATCGCCAACATGATGACTGAACATCTGCTGTTCAACCCTGCCACAAGAGTACAAAGACGTTAATCAACGTGCAGTCAGTTGGTGTTGTATTCTTCAAGTTGGTATTACTATAATCAGCATGACCAGGTGAGTTGTCTGACTGCCACCTAATAATTTAATTATCATTGCTGTGTGCACTGCACCAATGTAACGCTAAAAGCATGTCCAGCTTTAGGCCTTACTGCTAACAGGAAAAAACACTCACAAATGAAGAAAAGACAGAAGTCATATCAGTATGCAACAAACAGGTTACAAGTACAGCAACTGCGACAGAAGTAATACGGCAGTCTATGGGATTTCTGGATGTTAGCAGGGCATTTGGCTGGCTAAATGTGGAAATAGTGTAGTCTGAAAGAGGTCGCCATTTTTGAGCTTGTTGTAAATTCTCTTAACTTGTCTTGGTCTTGAGTTGGGCCAAAATAATAGACACCAAAGTAAAAAAAAAGACAGCTGGATCAATACAATTAAGCAACTCAGACTACAGGAGTAATTTGCTGAGAGATGGTGTATAGGAAAACTCGCCTGTTCATTGGACACATTTACCACCGAGGCATTTTAAAGCTCATGACATTATTTGTCCTCCTGTTTCCTTTTCTTCTCATCTTAGTTTGGAAGTGACCTCAAGTTTGAGGACACACAGGCCTGCCTTAAAATACTAATACTACCTACTAATCACTATGCACACACAGTACATGCAGGTGATTATATAGGAATATCAGCAGGGTGTTCCAGTTAATTCAAATTCACTTCACAATTCACTATAATGCATTACATTACAATGAACAATAATCTTAACTATAAACAGTAGTCTTTCCTGTGGATGTTTGTAAAATCAATGCTGGGAAAGAAAATCTGCTTGCTATTCAAGGGGACACAGCACAGAAGTTTGATTTTGACACCAGATTTTGAAAATCGCTTCCTGGTCGTGGCAACTACTTCGCCTAACTTCATAATGTCTTTCACATCTATTGGTGTGGTAATTAACTGTATTTTGCTGGATTATATTTGTGAACTTAATTTTTATCATGTGATCTTTTCTATAAATCATACGTTTCATGAGAGTACAGCAGAGTTTGACGGTGAAGACTCTCCCAACTGACAGCTTCAAATACCCCGATGGGAGTGAGGCACTAATTACTATATTTACTTCTTTGAAATTCATGCACATCTGGAGCAGTGACCTGTGCCGACACTCATCCATATGCTGTGTGCAGAGTGACCTCAGCACAGCAAGGTTAAAATGAAGAGATACAAGCAGCGGTGGAGAGTTAGTAGGTTGGCTAATTAATGGGTTAACCTGGAAATGTTCTTGTTACAGTGAAGAAGAATGGAGGAATAATATATGTCAATTTCTAATGAAGAAATCTTTATTTAACAGAGAGATCACAGCACTGAAATGCCAAAAACATAAATTACTGGCTTATGAAATGTAACCTAAAGTAACTAACAATTGAATGATAATGAAAATTATATATTATTGAATAAACACAGCCTCATTTAAATTTCTTTATCATCTGTGTGTAACTGCGTGACCCTGTACTGTTATTCTGTGAAATGAAGTGAGTTTGTAATCATCACTTTAGCATACTGTGAGCAGTATATAACAGCTAAATTAACCAACAGAAACCTAATGGAGGTTTTTGAAGGGTGGTTAAACAACCACGTGAGTATGTCAGTATGTACCTGATCTATAATTTCATGAATGAGCTCAACAAACAGAACAATAAATGCTGAAAATCTTTGTCTAGAAGAAATCTTGGCTGGTAGGAATATACATACTTCTGTCATTGCAACTGCTCCCGCCTGCACTATTCTATGCTCAACAATAGCTTGCTCATAATTGCTGTAATAACATTTCAAACTGAGGTTAGGCTGTGGAAGTTACAGTAAGGGCACAGAGTAAAAACGTGCCCCTCAGCACCAAGTTTTGTTCTCTAAAGCTTAAAATTCCTTTCATTATTGTAACTGCGGAAATTAAGAGCGCTTCCCTCTATGGCCTCAAACTTTAGAGAAGTTTCCCATCATTATTAAGATACTTTGGGTTCAGCATGCATGACTGTCCTGTCCAAACCACCTCATTTTATATTAGTAACAACCACAAGTGTCTGTTTTCCTTAAGTTTCTTCCTTGAATTTCTTAAGTCATTAATCACTAACAAGAGAATAGAGGAGGCAAACAGCAGCAGCAGTTTTTCATTATGTGTGAAATCTGTTGACATGAAAGCAAAATGCAACAAAATGACAGATATATATTTTGTATGAAGATAATGAATAAGTGAGTGAGCTGACCTGCGTAGTGAAAACTTGTCATCCTTTAATGACAACACTTCAGTTCTAAAATGATGTTTTTGGTGCTGCCATCCCCACAAATATGTTATCAATAGCTGTTGTTATTATGTGTTTTTGGAAAAGCAAATGTGTTTGACAAAATAATCTATGTTGAAGTTCAATTAAAAGGGAAGGATTAGCCTGTTAATTACATAGAGGGGAATTCTGGTACAAAGGCAAAGTCAGACTAGAAAGTCATGGAACAGTGAAGAAGCTTTTATGTTTTTTTTGTTGTTTTTTGTTATTATGTGATGTCATTATATTTCATATTTTTTTAGCAGCCTGATTTTTAACATTGAGGACAGCAGTGATGCACTGACAGAGGCTGACTTTCAACCCCTTTTAAATCTTTGAAAAACCTTGTCCCAAAACATTTAATGGACTAGTGACGTTCAATGAGCCTTCATTAAACTACGTGTCACTAACGTGTTCAAAGATCAGAACAGTTCATTCTGTTGCCTGCTTGCATATTCTTCAAGGCTTTGATCCAGTTGTAGTAATGTGATATGTCTGTCCTGACACTGAGGGCACAGTGGGGATGTGCTGTGTAAAGCTTCAGTGTGCCAGGGCTTGACCTACATGTTTCAGGGTTTGATGAATTATTGATTATTATAATAATTTAAAATAAGAATCAGAAAGGATGGGAGTCAACATGTGAATGATTGATTATGTGGATGGCCTAATTCCTTATAAATCCTCCCATTCACAGTAAGATGCTGAACTACAGCATGGAGTTCTCAGCCTTTCTGGCTACTTTTGGTCTCTGTGAAGAGAAACTGGTTTCATGTATGGCAACATCTCAGTGGCTGAGTTTATCTTAAGCTGAACTTTGGGTTAAATGAGAACTTTGTATATCTACATAGATCTACATAAAGTTCCTACATGCAAAGTTAGGATCTGTTATCCACAGTTATCTCTTACACAGTTCAAGACCAACTTGACCAGTTGAAATAAGACCTCACCTGTGATCAGGCGAAAGCTCTTGGCACCAGTATACTGCTGAGGGAAATAAATCAATTATGAAAATAAATTAATTATGAAAGTAAATAAATGAAAATGCACCAATATGTGCAGATTGCAGAGGCAAAAACACCCTTCATTTTTCCAATGCATTATGTTCACTTGTGTTCCTGCTCAGAACAACTCGTTGAAAGTGGATCGCACTCAAACGTCTCCAATATCCTGCGCACTTAACAGACAGCTGGCACAGCTGGATACCTTTATTCATTATAGATATCTTCCAATACAATATGGGGTTAACAAGAAATGTCGCTAATTAAACAAAAACTAGCACATTTCCAAACCCCATCTCGTATTTGTTTGTTGTTTTGTAATTGATGACTATTTAAATCATAAATTAAATAGTATTTTCCATTGGATATATAAAGGCTGTAATTTTGTATATTGACTTGTTAATGTTTATTGGACTTTCAAGACACATATGAGGCTCTTCAAATATGCAGATGAGGAGCAGAACCACAGAAGTTAAATCACTCACCTGTTCTGTGCTGTTCACCTGTTCAGCATTCCGACATCTAAATAAAATACACTATATAAATAGAAAACAATTAGCTTGATTTGTGAGACCCCTCAAATCTGATCATGAAAAATTTACTTTTTTTGGACCTACGACCAATTACTAGATAATGTAATTCAATCATTTGCTCATTATTTAAAGATTTCACATAGGCCTACTTCTGCAGGACAGTGGGTGCATGTGCATCAATCAAATGTCACAAAGTGAAACAAAAGCAAATTCTAACTGAATGAGGAGCTAAGGAGACATTCCATTTTTAATCTTCTAAGAGAAGTGGCCTTTGTGAAAGAGCATCTGAGTAGTAGCGCAAAGCACTGGGTATGTAAGCTGCCACTTGACTTAATCCAACGTCTCGCAACAAAATACCACAGATGATGAGTACAAGGGAGCCTCCATCAACGTATTGAAAGATGGGAGCTTGTAGCTCTAATCTCTATTTCTTTCCCTTTGACAGATTCATGGAAAAGAAGCAAAGCCAGGAAGTGTGATGAAAGTTAAAATGAAGTTGGATTTGGGATCATTAAACTGTGCATTTGTTTTGTTTTGTTTTTTTGTTTTGTTTTTTGTTCTTTTTTCAATATATGAAATCCAGTTTTGTTTGAGTTAGTTGTTACTTGATGCAACTAACTGATGTTTTGTATTTTATGTGATGTTTCTATTTTATCTAGTTTAAATGTACTGTACATTTTAGGTAGAGATGCATGATAAATGTTGACATGAGATGGAAATGATCAATAATAATTGTACATTTTTCTTCATTTAGCAGTTATTATGCTATGCAGCTATATAAGATTCAAAGTCACAGGGGGGGTGTTCATTATTTTCTAATATCTACAAAGCAATAATGTACAACAAATCATGTGGTTATGAAAACTAATGCACAATGCAGACATGTCAGTATGGCCTTAACCCAGGGGTCTCAAACTCGCGGCCCGCGGGCCGCATGACGATATTTTGCGGCCCCCTACTTGACAGCAAAGTTTGGGGTTAGCGCGGCCCGCGCATTTTTCTCATACGCACGTGTGTGAGTCATTGCCAAGCAACGCAAATTAGCAACGTCGGTGAACTGCAGCGTCGGTTTCTAAATCTCTCTATGTACGTTTCTTTTGTCACCCAGCCCCAGTCATGTCTTTCTCAAAACCTGCTGTGAAGAGAAAAGTTGGCGATGAGCACAGACAATTTCAGGATAAGTGGGAGACGGAATATTGTTT
>JAVQJL010081291.1:0-16211 GCA_036024295.1 Nannoperca obscura | reverse complement strand
AGCACCACTCTCTGATCTTCAGAGAGAGAGAGAGAGAGAGAGAGAGAGAGAGAGAGAGAGAGAGAAAGAGAGAGAGAGAGAGAGAGAGAGAGAGAGAGAGAGAGAGAGCCACAATACAGCCAAGATATTCACAGTCAGGGCCACATCTCTGGGCTGGTATCCCTCCCACTAAGAGCTGAGGTTTACCATGAGGCTGACCCATCACACACTCGAGGAGAAGCGGCGGGGCCAAAGAGTTTATAGAAGTCCACATGGGAGATGCCTGCGGGGGAAATTACCCCTCCTACTCCTCCTCTGTGTTTTTCTACATGCTGCCTATCTTCTCTTTCCCTGCTCTGTCCTGTGCTGTAAAGGCGTGGCCGAGGCCCCCTCAGGGAGCCATTTGACTTCTATAAAGCCTATTGCTATGGAAATTGTGTGTAATTTCAGGGCCCGTTAACGGTGGGAGTGCAGACATGCATATAGAGCGCTACTATCATCACACCGGAGCAGAAGAGCACCCAGGGCAGAATCTCATATTCGTTCCTCCTTTGCCAGTCTTTGCCCCTACAACATGACATGCATCACCTGATGTAAGCAGAATAAGGAATGGACAGACTGGGGAGTGGGCAGCTTGGGAAGGGAGATGAGAGGTGGATGGACTGAAAGGGAAAATTGTGGAGGAGGCAGCAGCACTGAGAGTGTGTGTGTCACAGAGAGAAAGAGAGGGAGTGTTTTAAAAAGAGAAGAGATTGGAATACTATATGAGAAAGATGGAAGCAGCAGGAGAAGTGAAAAGAGATGGTGGAAGGGAATCCGAGGAGAGAGAAGCCTGAATCAATATTTATACTGTGAGGCGAGACAATTCTGAAGCAGTAATTAAATTGGTGTGTCATATTTCATTCCATTACTGGGCCGAGCTTGCATGCAAATGATCCAAAAGGCCTCCTTTTCAAGTGGATTTCATTTCTTTTATGACAGTGAATAGAATCGAGCCAGGCAGAGAAAAATAAAATACTACTTCAGTATTCATGAGCTTATTGTTAGGAACTTGGGGACCATTCAGCTGCAATTCAGCAGAGGCGCAGGGGTGGGGGGTGGGGGTGGGGGGGTAGAGTGGCAGGGTACGATACAAATCCCCCTCGGAGGCAGTTGACGTCGCTGTAAACCGCTTTACGCTCAAACTAGATGCTGGGGTGGGGAAGCAAATCAATCTCATTTGAATAATGATTAGCGAAATGAGGCAACTCTGTCGCTGATTGGAAACACGGTCTGATTCCCAACACAGCCTCCCCTCCTCCCCTCCTCCCCTCTCTGGAGTCAAGGAGAATGAATAAAACATATCAAAGTAAATGTTACACTGCAACGCAGCCTGTGCAGATATTTTGGGTCAGACGCAGCCTCCTTTAAACATTCAGTAGTTACATATCCCCTGTCATTTTCACAAATATGATAGCTTACAATTTGAATAACCGCTCTAGTATTGTGTTGGTTAGTTAGCTTACACAGGAAATCGGATGGCTGACTCTGGAAGGTGACCGCTCTTCTGTAAATCCTGTCGCCAGTGTTTACAGTAAGTATTAGTTTCAGGTGCTGCCTTCCTATTACAGTGCTCTGCTCTTCTGACAAATGGAATTTGGGGGGGAACAGCAAAACACAGCTGTGCTCTTTGTAGCCAATTAAAAGTTTCCCTTCCATCTCTTTGCCTCTCAGTACTGCCTGCTCTCTTTCAGTTTCAACTCTACTGTGCAAGAAAAAGGATCAAAAGATAGAGGAGGGCGTCTAAAGCACAGCATCAGTGATTTTTTTTAACTAACTCAAATTGCCTTGCTGTACCTTTTTCTACTCTTACACAGCGCAGGCGATCTCCAGTGAGGGAAAAATGATGCCGACATGGGAGTGCAGACACAAACACTAAATGGCAAGGGATGGAAAGCCTCTGAAGTGGTGCCATGTTCAGAGCACAGGTTCTGCCAATGGCATCTGAAGTGCTGCCAGTGGGAAACTCGACATTAACGTCTATGGTGGGGGTAAGAACAACAGCTGCTTATGTTGTGTGTTCCCGTGCCAGCGCCCATAGGGAAAAACGTTGTCAGATATGATGTGTTTCTGAAAGTTCATGGAATTTATGTTCATTCCTACATGCACCTATTGACTCCTGGTTGCAGAAAATAACAGTAGGAACCTGCAAACAAAAGCAGTTATAGATATTATTACCACCATTTACTGAAAAACAACTACAAGTAAAAATGTTGCATTCCAAAATGTACTTGAAGATGCAATTTATATATATTATATTTAAGTTCCTTGAAAAGTATTTTCTGGGACTAAAAGTTCCAGGTACTTTGGGTGGAAACGCAGCTTATAATAAGCCTATTATTGGCCAGATATAGGCAAGTATCAAGTAAAAGCGGTCTTTATGCAGAATAGTCCCTGTAAAACTTTTTCCATTATTATATTATATCATTGGATTATTTCTGCAAAAGCAGTGCAAATCCAAGCAGCAAGTCCATGTTATAGTCGACGTGGAGCTAATTATATAATGTATATACTGCTGGGTTCTTTAATATACAAAAATGCAGTAAAACTTAAGTAAACATTTTTCAGAAATGTGGTGGATTTAGTGGCATGAATTGCAAATGCTAAAGTTCAAGATTTCGACTTAAGTATAGCGCTTGAGTCAATCTATTCAGATCCCATGACATATCTCATATTTAACAGTAAAAGGCAATTAAATAGAAAAGAGTTTTTGCACAGTGAAGTGATAAGTGAGACAGTCAGGAGAACCCCAGTGGTCAGTGTCGACTGATGGTAGTGGAACCTGGTGGTGGCACTCTCAAAAAAAGTAAATCCATGTAACAACACAGATACCCTCTGCCGCTGTCGACAAGCTGATAAAACTTCTTGCATGGCTTCTGGCTTTTTTCGTTAGGAGCGGCCAGCCGGAAGAATGACATATCTCCTCATTATTGTGGAAAGCATATGGGAGACCGCACAGCTGCCAGACACCAAGGCCGGTGTATGGTGGCCATCGGCGAGCCCTCTGCTGGGCCACAGCTGAGGGTAAGCAAAAAGCTATAAGTGTCTTAATTTGCCTGCTAACAACCTATATTCATATCCTGCTTGAATCATTTGTTCTGTTTCCTGTACCTGCCTCTTTCTTTCCACGATCCTAAAGGGCTGCAACTTCTTCTAGTGGAAGACAGAAAAAAAATCGGACTGACATATTCAAAATGAAAGTGATTGTCACTAAATGGCAATTGCATGTCTTTGAACAGTGGGTGGAAAAACATATGAACTTTAATATGGAAGCATGTAAACCCCCAAACTCCTTCTTTCTTGCTTCATGCCACCATGGCTACAAAACCTCCTAAAATCATAAACTAATATTAGCATTTGTTATGCACATTTCTGCAAACCAACTGTAGATGGCACTGGAGGCCCAGTGGACTACAACCCCCCCCCCCTCGTGAGTGTCTGTGAAGCATGTGTGCATGTGAATGTGTGCGCATGCAAGCACTTCTGTGTCTGCATCTGTGTGTATGCCTCCCAGATTCAATTATTCATCATTTCCAGTGCAAATATGGTTTGGATTTTCTATGTCTCCTCTTTTTCTCCCAGTTTTGTTTATTATTTATCATGCTGACGCTTACAATGTTTGAGTAGAATAGAAAGCCGGGTAGCAATAATGTCACTGCGTGGGTGTCATAATTATGTTCTGCTAAAAAACACACAGGAAAAGGTATTTGCCATGTGTTGCAGTGCCCAGTGCTGCCGAGTCAGACACATTTGTTTGCCTTGTGTCTCAGCACTGATAGGCAGCGCCTGCAGACTGCATTATTTCACCAATAAGCGACAGACATGATTTTCAAATACTATATCCGTCTCTGGCCTAGAATGGATATCTGTCATTATATCATCCCGCAGCCCACCATGGTAACTATTCATTTTGCTTTCTCCATTCATGTTTTTTTTCTGTGAGTGAGATTTCCCATACAAAGATTTATTCATAATGACATATTGACTTTGGAAAGAGACTTTCTATCTATGTTAAATTCCCGAGTCACTCAGCAGCACCCATGCTAAATACATTTATCGACCATCGCGGCCCACCATGGATCTCCAAGCCACACACAGCGATTTGTGATACATTTCAAACAAAACATGAAGAATGTCTCTCAACGTTATAAATATGATTAAGATTTTTTGGGGCAATATTCATAAACATTATGAGAACACTTGCAAAGAGCTCACGACATTGCCTAAAAAGAAATCCTTGCAAGGTGTCTCTGAGAGATTTAGGAATGTTCTCGCAGTGGCTCGGGGCAAGAATATTTCTAAGTGAAGAGGTATTTTGTTCTTTTTTAGTCTCAATCATTCATAGAGATCAATAAATCTCAGCACGCCTTCTTCAGTCATTCATAAATGCTCACATGAATCCATTATAACACAGTTTAGTCTTTATTGAATTGAGGTTTTGTGATTACCTCGCAAATGAAATTCAATCCTTCATCAAATATTTAGAATGATTCAATATTTGGAATGTAGTGTACATGGATATCGTCCGTAGTGAATAGTGATGTGTTGTTCATAATACTACTCTTTTGATATAAAATCAGTATTGGACAGAAATGTCCCACTTATATTGCAGACAATGATTTTATTTTTAAAATGTTGTCTGAACTTAATATGAAAGAACTGTCTTTGGTATTCTGAATGGCTAATATACCACATTGAGCAATATCTTTCATGTAGAAATCCTGAATAGGTTCAGTATTATGGCCTATGTTGGCAGGCAAATTCAATCAGAAACACAGGAGAGAAACACACCTACTATATTAAATATATTTATTAATGTCGTAAAGAGTACAAAAGGAAAAGATATATTTCTCTCTCTTTCTCACACACACATACACAGGGTTTGTTTTGATGATAAGAGGAGAGGTTGGAGAACCTTGCTAACTGTAAATGAGGAGTTATTTTTGTTAAGTTTGGTTTTGAAAGGTTTTCTTTGTGCTGCAACATTAATGCCTTCAGCAGAACTCCCGATAGACTCGTCACAGTTGTCTCTCACTCTCATGACAAGGTAACTTTATTTATCTACTTATTTACGACGATAATGCGGAGAAGTCGCGGGAGTTTTGCAAAACTGCAAGCTGGACCTTAACTGATGGAGTACAAATTGTACAAATCGCTTACTTTACCTGATCAAAACATGGATTATTTTGTATTTGTTTTACTGAAATGAAAAGTGTGTAAAGGCATGAGGTAAGCTGACAACAAATGATGTTAATATATGATGTATGATGCAGGATTCAAAGCGGCTATGTGGTGAACAGGTAAGTGCGACTCCTCGGCCTCGAACAACAATGTGCTGGCTGATCGTGTGGCTGGTGAGTGTTCCGCGTTGCTGTCAAGGATGTGGCTAATGTTGCTGTTGTGTTGATCTGCCTGGTGATTTATTTAGTGGCAGTTACCAGTGAAGACGAGCGCTTTTCGTTAACTTGTGTTTACTTTAAAATGACACTTGATTGATTGATATTAACTAATAATAAACTTTGTTATAACGTTAACAAAACCTTTCAGCTCTAAGTTAGAGATTGTACACAATACCCAGGTAAGATGCCATGAATTACGTGATGTCACATCTACTGTTTTATATCTATGTTCACCCCTCGACTGCATCTGGGTTCTTCAAGTGGTTCATTTTACAAGTGACAGCTACACAGGCTCAGTATTGGAAAGCAATCACTAGTAGGGAAAAGGCTACATAAACAAGGGTTGTTACATAAAAAGCCGGCTGGCGATGATGCAAATGTGTCCTATCAGTGACCCCCGCGACACAGCAGCAGGGATGTACCACGTATCCATTAATACTAATTTGTCGGCTTTCACACAACAGGTCATTCTGAGGCTGAAATAACACTCATGACAAGATTACTACAGTGACTAAGTAACCCAAATACATCTCTAAAGACATCTCTATCTCACAGAGTTTGGAGTACCTTCCTACCATGTTTGCTTCCTGTAGATATTTGCTTAAAAAACTCTAAAGCTCCATAAGAAATCTTCTCTCTACTTTTAACACGTTTTCCATGTTAGGACCCGTCGTCAGTGCTAAGAGGCTTTGTGTTAGCTTTTACTCTGACTAGGATTTAATTTTATTTTTAATGTGAATTAAGATGAATTCTTCCTACAGTACCTTCAGTAACTGGCTGGTTTAGAAGAAGTCATTTGTAATGTTAAGATTCCTAAAGTTTTGGTATGACAGCAATTCAAGTGCCCCGCATCTAGTTCCTTTATCTGTGAAAATTGAGGGGCAATCAAAAAGACTTCAAAATCACTCAAGCTCAAACTGTCCGGTTGGGACTGGTTTAAAATTGGGCCAACTACTTAATATTTTATGATATATTGTGATTTAAAACACCCATTAAATTAAGACAAACTTTTTTGAAATTCTGTTCTTTTAAATTTCATTCTTTTAATTTGCTTTTCCTTTGAGCCATGCTAGTGACATGGCTCTAGGAATGGCAATGCTGGTTGGTAGGTCCATCATTTTGGTCTACACTGAGCTAAATAATTATTAAATTAATTGCAAAGAGACTTTGTACAGACATTTATGGTCCCCAGAAGATAAATCCAACTGATTTTCTTTCATTCTTATCGACTCTTCATCTAGAATTGTCAGGACACATTCTTCCAATATTCTAGTTTTTGACCACACACTTTCCCATCACCCTCAGCTGTACTTGGAGGTTTGTGCTAACTAGCACATTTTTGCATGCTAGCACAATGACATTAGAATTAAACTGCAAGCACTGTAGTACCAAAAAGTGTTAGTATGTTAGTATTTAGTGCTATTTTGAAGGACTCTTGAGGGCAACATAAAATACTCTGTTGGAATCTGTCTTCAGGTCACTCAAAAACTGAGTTGTCCCTTTGCAGACAAAATCTTCACACTGTATACAGACACGTACACGCACGTGATAGCTGAGTCGACTGCTTAAACTTGTGAATAGATAAGGTGTTGAAGGTGCTAATCTGCAAAACGCAAGGCGAAGTAAAGTAGACCCATTGCCTGTTTTTTTTTTGTTATCCCTCCTGTAACTCTCTGCTCACTGGCAGGCAGATACATGACCCCGCCGAAGCCGCGGGGAAGGAGAGAGGCAGAGAAGATGGCAACCAGCCAGGGAAATGTAAGTTCTCACAGTTTTTTGGTCATGGTTGGCGTCACTACTTGGAAGCTGGAGATAAGATTGGAGCCAGGATTTTTGCTTAAGACTGAAAGAGGGAGGGATCAATTGAGAGGTAGACTGTAGAGACCGAGGTAAAGGAATAAGGGGAATAGACAGAGGAAGATAAGGGAAGAAAGAGAGACAGATGGGGGAAAGAGAGAGCAGGCTTGTGTAGGGGGAAACAGCCAAACAAGCCGGGAGAGAGAGACTTAAAGGAAAGCAGAGATAAAGAAGAGCGATGGGACTGTTGAAGATGGGGACAGAGGCAGAGTAAAGGAAAAAAAATATGTTTAAGCTGGTTGATCTGTGTGAAGAGGATTTTGGTGAAAATACCTGATTTTCTAACGCTCAGATCTGCTGTTATTTGCACTTAAATCAAGTCTCGCACATTTTATAATATCTCACAATTTACCATTTTCCGAAATAATTACCATCTTTCCTTAGTGGCACTATGTCAGAATGTATAGACTGCCATGTATAAATAACGACAAATTTAATATTTTACCATATTCCCTTCAGACATAAACTCTCCTTGGAAAATGAATAGACACATTGTTTCCATGGAATGACAGTAGACAAAAGAAATTAGGGGAGAGTTGAGGAAAAGGTTGCATTGTAGAGTCATTCTCTCCAAGGAGCCATTGGGACAGAGAATATCAATGAAGATTAGATAAAAGGTCTTCATCTGGAAGCTCCCAGCAAGGCTCCATGGGTAGGAGAGTTTACTTTGAATCATACTCATTAAAAAATCACACTCAAAAAATTCAAGCATTTACTAGAAAATCTTTTTTGTGCCCTGGAAATATCAGCCTTGTTCTTAAAATAACAAAATTCCTCAGTGAAAGTGTTAAAGCCTTGGAGGTGGTGGAAATACAAAGGGGAGAACCACTGCATTGAGGTTTGAAATATGTCATCTCATTGCCCTAGTGTTTCAGCCTATATTAGTGAACAGTGAGTGCTGTCTGCCATAGACAGAAACAAGAGAAAAGAGTTTGTTCCTCCCTGTTATCATAGTTAATATAGCAGCTCCAGGCTGTACATCGATGTGACAATGCAGATTAGAGTTTCAGCACTACGGTTTTGAAGCTTCCGAGGAAAGTTTTTCCAAAACCCGGCATGAACTTTCCAGGGCCAAAAGTATAACACACATGAATTCTGAAAATGAGTCTTATTTCCATTTAAGAAGGCTCCTGCATGGGAGTGAAGAAACAACTCTTTATAGCGTTGTTATCTCAGCGTGCAAAGCATTGGCGCTGCTGGTTGTTAAGGCATGCAGAGAGTGAGAAAACCCTCGACAATATTTTTCAGTTCCTCTGACACTCATCAGTGTACCCTGAGAGTGTAGTATCGCTGTTGACATCCTTTACTCACTCTGTGACATGTTTTACAGTGTTGACAGGAAATGTCATTTGCTCCCATCTATCCTCTGTGGGGGTCCAGGCATCTCTAGCACACCTGTATAAGCCACAGTGGGAACACTGCAGGGACCAAAATGTATGGACGGTATACGTTTTCTAGATATGTTTTTTTTTTTCATGACCTATGTTTTAACACGTAAACACAGACGCTTGGTTAGTGTGGTCTTTTTTAAGGAATATCTGTCCTCTGCAGCTTGATCAATCTATTCTTATCTGTCTTTATCCTTCTTTATACTTGCACAATGTAATTTTGCAGAGGGGGTCATTCTATATCTCATTGAACAGCCACCCAAGGCTATAAAAATCTAAATAACCAGTTAATACAATCAAGTCCTCTTGAAATTGACAGCAATCTGTTGCGGCTGATTTTAATCTAGTTTGTCAACAACAAATAACCTCCCCGTCTACACCTTGAGTGTTCAAATGAAATGGCTGAACCTTTCTGTAGCAACAAGATGTTATCCTGTTCTTCTTCCTCTTCGCACATGGCAAGGAACATAATGTTATGTCTGTATTATAAGTGGAAGAATCACACAATTTCTACTACATGCAGAACTCTAAATTTGTTGCTCACAGAGAAAATCATATCACACATTAAACCATTGTTCATTTAGCCTGTCATTTATTATTAAGCACGCTGTTGTCAGGTATTGTCTTGTTGTGTTTCTTATCTGTCGGTGTGGGCAAGCACAGATTTTTACCCTGAGCAAGATGGAGCGTCACTTGCAAGCCTCACAGATGGGCTTGTCATCTCAATCCATCCCTCCATCCCCACCTGTCTACTAATCCTTCATCATCCTTATTGCTTTAATATGTGTAATTGTTGGAAAAGTAGAGCACGGTGTATTGCAGTAATCATATCTGACGTGATGTAAATGACATCAGTGTGACACACCTATGATTGGAAGTATTATAATTTCCAGTACAGAATGTTAAGTGTAAACCAATTTAACAACACAATAGATGATTTAATTGATCACTTGCTACAATTACATAAACACAATAATGACTATTATCAACACGGCAAGCAAAGCAATAGTCTAATTAAGCCGTTAACATAATCCTCTACGCTGACAGCTCCCTATAATAATCCTGAGTATGTGAGTGAAGAGCGTATCTTGAGAGACAGCTGCAGGAATTGGAGCGAGTTTTGTCAAAAGAAAAGGAACAAAAAATGGGTTCTAATCCTGCTGCTATCAAATTTTACCCAAAAAATAATTACAGCAATGACTCTGCAGAAGTACAAATGCTTTTAATTCCTGTGGTTTTCCAACAGAGCTGCTCTGACATGGTGTCAACCTTCCTTACTGTTGTTTAAATGCCACCAGCATGTCACTTACACTTGTTTAAAAGCTGCATCACAGCCATGTTTTGCAACAACTGTCATATAAACCGCATGACTCAAACATCTGGCCCTACCCACTGTCCTCGTCACCAACACCTGTACAGTATAAAGCAATTCAATACAGAAGCAGCACAATAAACACCACACACCTCGGTGAAGCTTATAATGCTTTTGTTAGAATGTTAGAGAAGAGTGAAAATGTGTGCACTGATGGAATTCACTAAGTGATGAGGTCCTGTTACTTTTCTGCCTCCTACTATTACAACACCTGTATATTTGTATAGTTTGTGTATTTAGGTTGCACTAACAATTATTTTCTGTTTTCAATGGATCACATTTCTATTCTAAAAAGAAATGTGAAATGAGTCACACACACATTGATGAATCAACTGAGGCTAGACTGTCCCCTAACTCTGCAGCACTACTGAGGTTTTTAGCCTCTTTTAGCTTATTGTATTTGGTTTTATGACCCACAGACTCGACTCTTATCAACCCCATTTCCAGCAGGCAGCAGACAGCAAAAGTTCTCGTGAACCCACTCTACCAAATGGCAGAAAAAGCTAGCAAACAGCTGTGAAATAAAATTCAACATCTAGCAGCTGAACAGCCAGATATTGAAGAGCAAAAGAGCTAAAGTTACAGGCAATATTGGACATTCATTTAAACAGTGGCCGGAAACACAATTCCAAACAGTTGGTTAGTTAAACATCCAACAGATATGGAGCAATGTTAGCATTCATCAAGAGTTGTGTCTGTGTCCACATGATGAATGTTTTCTCTCTCCTTTTTTGCTCAGTTTTTGGTCTCCACCAACTCCTGAGGGAAATATCTGGCTCTTTAGCTTTAAATGCTCAACTCTGTTCACCAGCTACTTTTGTTGAAAACAGCTTCCTGAGGGGGCGACAACAACGCTGATGAGAGCAGTGAGATTGAACCAACACAGAAAAGCTGCGGGCCTTAAAAAACAAAACAAAATATGCTCTAAAGCTACGCATAAAGGTAAAGTGCAAATTTGGGTTATAACCTTCTATGGGTTCATCACAACAAGTGACCCCCTTTCACATGAAAGTAGTCACTGTGATCCATTGTTAATGGAAAAGTATTGATTTATAGCTGCTTTAAGGTTGTAAAAATGGCCACAGAGTTGAATAAGTCATGGTATTGGATTGTCTTACATTCAGAAGTTATGTTTCCATCAGTTTGATATAAATAATGTAGGCCTCTTGTCTACTTACATTATGCCTTAAAAGTATTACAATATAATTTCACTTTTGTTACATGTTGTATGTTAGAATTTTAATGTGTACAAGTACAACTTCAATTCGTAAAATACCTTCAGGTGGGATGAAACATCCCTTGTGAGTTTTTGGCCTGTCCTTAAGTCACCTGGCTGTGCACTCCACCTTTCTTGATACCGCCTCCATCCTGCTCTCCCTTGCAGGAACACTCAGCACCTGGTCTGCACTGCATGTACAGGGTGCTGGGGGGAGCTGGAGGTCTGGAGTCTGGGGGCTTGTCACTCAAGACCTCCAAGGCAGAGAGGAGAGGGAGCAGGGCATCACACAGCTGGTGCCAGGATCACTGACTCTCTGACTGCTGGCATGGAGTGAACAGCCTGGTGTGGGAGTAGATCTCCCCCGTTTCTAGGGTCTCTCTCTCACTTGTTTCAGCTGCGTAATGAGCATTGCTGACTGAGAGAGCAGATGAGAGAGAGAGAGAGAGAGAAAGAGCGAGAGCCAATGTGATTGTGTGTGTGCATGTGTCTCTGTGAGCGATTGCTGATTGCTTGAATATAAATGGGATGTGCTCATTCACCTAAATCAAGACCACATGCTTGGGCCCAGAGGAAAGTGCTCTGAGCTCAATGAAGCATTGTACTGTATCTGCCACTCAGCTCAGGAAATAATACTGGACACTTTCTCTGCCCTACATGAAATACTCAGGGTAACCTTCAAAGAGTCTGTTGTTATAAACTGACTTCATGACAGACCTGATTGTAAAAGATTTTGTTATTTTCATGTGGGCTAAACTTTTGTCATGAATGGAAAACTGGTCACATTTGGCTCATTTTATTATATATTTAGGGTATCTCCTGTTTCATGGCCATATGCATTTAGGAAAGTACCTTAAATGAAAGATCCTGTGTTGTTCAGCTGCAGTGCATTTCAGGATAAGTCTGGTGATATTCTACATGTTTCTTATTGCCATCAAATCCCAATCCCATGTTCCTTCATTAAGATAAAAACAGGCACTGTAGCTTATTTTGAGTCTATCCCACATACTTACAAATATCCAAATATTCACTAACCCACCAAATGTGTATTAATCCACAGCTGAAAATAGTCCCTAACAACTTTAACATCTACACCTGGGATATTGCTGTTTCAGGAATTTTTACAAAAAATTAAAAGAAAAGGTATATAGGTATAATCCTTCAGATGGATTGAATCCGTTGGGGGCTGAGTGTTGCAAACAGGGTAGCTGAGTCAAAAGATTTTGAGAAACAATGTACACATTAATGGTTTTAATATTTTCACGACAATACTTCCAGCCTTATCCTTTGAAAGCTTAATGCCAAATTAATGTATTTTTCAGTTGGCAGTCTACGCCAGGTACTTACTAACCTCAATCGATTCATTTATTGGATAAAATGAAAGATTTGACTTTCTCTTCTAACACAAATTACTAGGTTTCTCTTGAGCAAATTGAACACTCCATGTCTGGGAACTTGTCAGCAATAATCAAAGACACAAAAAGGTCCAGGAAACATCTCTTGAGACTTAAATCAGTTTCCACCGACTTTACAATGACGTGCTGATAAAGTTGTGTTATCGATAGCACAACTGGGTCGAACTGAATCTGCTTCTATAAACAGTGAAGGGCAAGGTGACTTTGAATAATACATTACAACACGCTCTGTCCACTAACAGCACTCGAGATGGGTACGAAGTGACGGCAAAATGACAAAGATAAGAAAATCTCCACCGCACTGCCATTTTTCTTTTTGCAGTTTGCAGTTTTTTTTCCTCATGTCTCTCCTCTAAAGATATCTGTTGCAATAAATCATGCCACAAATATTACAAGCTACACTGCACTTTTTGCATATCTCAGCACATTTCAGCTTTTTCTGGCATGGTTAAATATTGGACTCTGTGTGCATAATATAGACACACAGTAGCAAGAAATATGGATCACTCATGTCTGTCTGTATTCACTCCTTCACTGCTCTTTTAGCTGACACATTGTCTGCCTATGGAACTGAATACCAGTGAGAATGATAATCCATGTGTTTAATCTTAGCTAGCATCGCACTGAAGTTATATGTTCCATACAAGCAGATCCAATCAGTGTCATGACTGCTATCAGTATTACAGAAGAAAATACATCTGACTGCATTTCACATACAGCAGGACTGGAGAGAGCAAGATGACAGTGTTTTTTATGTATTTGTTTTATTATTATGGCTATAATAATGTAGCAGAAAATACATAAACATTGTATGTTCATATACCATGCATGCAATCACTCACATATTTTATTCATTTATATATTTATTCTTTTTTTTATTGGGGATTGCCAAACTTTGCAATAATGTGTGTTCAGTTCTGAACTTTTCTGTCTGTTTAAAGTGATAAATCTCTGACAGCTGTTTCCAATGACTGGAGAAACAGAGAATGGGGATGTCATCTTTTTACGGCTACTTAGCTACATCCATGTAAAATAATGAAATACTGAAAAAAGAGTAAAATAACTCGGCAACTATACAAGAGGAAACTAACTATATGAGCCAATGAGGTTGAGATAATGGCCTTAAAGCTGGAGTGATTTTTTGCTGTTACAAACATATTGACACATTTCCACTCAGTTCCGTAGGTCAAGATAACTTTAATCAAATTATATTAATCAGCTTTTCAGGCAATAAAGCCGACCAGCATTTTTCCAAAGTCGGAATGCTGATTGAAATCACATCATTTATTACAGACCATTAGGCTTGGACAAAGTTGGCCCAAGCACGTAAAAAGGTAGTTTGTTACATCTCCGGCAGTCATTCTCCAATCATGATCAAAATTGCTCAGTGGGCAGATGGGTCCTCATTGTATCTGTGTGTAAGGCGTGAGGTAGTTATGATGGACCCCAGTGCATGCTATTATTATGGGCCCTAGTGCTTGCTAGTCACTAGTTATGAATCTTACACACCAGCCTGCCTATATATTATATATCCAACAATGTGTTGGATTGTACAACCCAATGATTTACTTAGGCTATTGCATTGGAACTAAAATAAGTATATCATTTTTTTATAGATTACTACTGACTATTCTTTCATCCCAGGGGCCCCAGTGCAACCCCACTGCCTGCACTGTTCATAGTTACGCCCCTGTCTGTGTGCAGTGTACTTTGCTTGATGAGGTTTGGCTTGGCTCCTGATATATTTCAATTTGCATATGGTGGCTTTTATTATTCATGGGAAAAAATTTTATAAAAAGCTTTTAAACACATTGTGTATTCCCAGCAAAATCAAAGCTGCAGTGTGATTGATGAAAAATTGAGCTTGATGTCAAAACAAGCTGTTTATTCTCTCCTGTATATAAATGGAAAAATATACTTTTTCTCTTCTATCTTTCCATATTCTCTCTTCTCAAAAACAATTCACCATTACAGATAATACATTTGAATATCACTGTCACACCCCTTAATAAGATTCCCTCAATGGATTTAGGATAGATCCATAGAAAGGCATTCACAATTACTCATCCATATCTCTTTTGTAACAATACCACAGTGCATCAGTTAAATCTCATTTTAAGAAGGTCATATAACTCCCTGGTTTTACATAATAAATCTTGATTCGATTTCTAGCAGGTATCCATCACTAAGAGAGAAACAACCCTCTGCTAGTTTATTACCTGTCTAATTTAAGAGATCTGGCACACTGATCGCAGGGCGGTAATGAGTGATAAGACACAGACAAAGCCATTAAAATACTGCAATTAGAATGGTCTTAATGCAGCTAAAGTGAGTCTCTGAATTGGTATTCTGTCTTTTATCCCTCTTTGTGTCTTGGCCTGGTATAACATTTTCAAAAGGACAGAGAGGAGGAGTGAGCGCTGACCTATGCTGTAGGCCTGCTGCTTGTAAATAGACACACTGCTGTTGTCCTTCAGAAGAGAGACTTTCTCACCAGCGTAATTCATCCATGCTGTTTTCTGATTTACGAAGTGTCGCTTGCAGACAGTCGGGGTGGCGCCTTTATCTCTACCTTGCCTTGCTAAATGAATTCCAAATGGCACACTGCCCAGTTATTTGTCAGTGCATTTGTTATTGCTGACAACCACAACCCCCCCTTTAAACAAATATAAATCTATGGAAAACAATCGCTGAGCAAGATGCAGCGTAACCTTTTGAAATATCACACTGGCCATCAGTTTCTGTAGCAGATCATTTCCCCTCTACACATGAAACATGAAAGTAATGGCTGCATAAGTCGTCTTAGAAAATTTTCCGGCCGTTTCTTTTTTGTAATGTCAGTAATTCGAAATATAACGAGATAAGTATGCCAGTAACATTAGACTGTGGGACTGTGCTCGGACTACTAGTACTAGTAGTAATAAAAGTAGTACATTTCATATGGCAACATGTGGTGGCAGGACATTTAACATGCAGAAGGTTGAAGATGAGATAGTGCCTGAGAAAAGCACATGCAATTTAAAGGCCCTGACAAGAAAATGAAGAAAACACAACTCACTAAATTTCCATACATTCTGTTGTGTACAGATATGTGGGGTGGAAAGCGAGCTGAGCTGCCTGCATGTGTGTAATTGTTGGTGTAATAAACTGAATCACGCTCACAGGGGCCAAAACCAGCCAAGAAAACATCTTACCATTGGCTTAGGCTTCCACTGACAGACAAACAGGAGTGAGTAAGTAAAGATTTAGCACCATTTAAAACAAACGTTGCAGCCAGAAATTTAGAACAAAAATTAGAATTTAAGAAAATACCAAGCAGATGCAATGTAATAGGCACAGACAAATGATCCCCTGACTTTCCCTGGTTGGCATTTTTGTTTATAAGTGAAATATCTGAGCAGTAATCAGATGGATTACCAAAAAGGTTGGTACCAAGGGCGTAGGAGTGAGTTTGACATTGGGGGGGGACACATCTCTCACCGGTGGTATAATTGGGTGGGACAAATGCACCTTTTTCCAATATTGGGGGGGACACGTCCCACCCGT